>JAJMAG010000132.1:0-60766 GCA_030564905.1 Geotrichum fermentans
GGGTCCGGGGCGGCGGACTTGGCGGCAGCGGTGGCGGCGGCGGCGGCCGTGGCCAGCGCGATCTGGCGCTCGGCCTCCTTGAGCAGCTTGGGGATGTTCTCGAGGTCGCGGATCTGTTTCTTGAGGTCCCGCACGGTCTCCTGCAGCTTTTGTTTGGACAGGTGGCGCTCTTCGCGGTTGCGCTGCTTGCGCAGCTTCTTCTTGTTCTGCACGGGCTGGTTGACGGACAGGCTCGTGGGGTCGTCGTCCTGGGAGTCTTCCGCCGCTGCCTCCTCGTCCTCGTCCTCGTCTTCGTCGTCCTCGCTGTCGCTCAGCTCGCCGTTATCGTCGTAGTTTGCAATAATAAGCTGGATGCGGTTCTGCTCCTCCTCGAGCGCCAGCCGTTGTTCCTCGCGCGCAGCCTCCTGCTCGTGCTCGCGGACCAGCAGCGCCTGCCACGCCTCGATCGTGGGGTTGTAACTCTTTCCCTCGTCCGGGATCGCCACGGCCTCGACCTTTTGCCTGTCGGTTGCCTTTGACAGCGGCTGCTGGCCCATTGTCTGCGGTGCTTTCTGGGTCGCAGGGTGACTGTGTGCCGGTTTCAAATCGCGAATGAAGCTCTTTTCGTCCTTGGCTCCGTCGTCATCCCCCCACAGGTCATAGCTTGCCGGCTTGACGAGCCCCTGGTGCTCTACTGTATTGCTGACCGACTTTGTGCTCTTGCCGGCCCTGTCCAGCAGTTTCTGCACCTGTCTACTCGACAGGCCTTCCTTGTTCTTCCTTGCGCTCTTGCTCTTGGCTTCCAACGCCGGCACCTTACTGCGGCGCCCCAGGATCTCGTCCGCCTTCATGGGCTTTGCTGCCCGCTCCTTTTTAGTCTTGAGCATCTCATCGCCGGCCGTGTCGACCTGGAACAGGCTGTCGGCCTCGATCACGCCCATGTCCTTGACACCTGTGTCCCGCTCGATCTCGCGCACCGTGTCCAAGCCCTCGTTGATGTCTTCGATGTTGATGTTTTTGCGCCATGCCTTCTTGCCCTTACGGGACGGCTGTTTCGACTGCGACGGTCTTCCTATTTCCATTGTTCTTGTTTGGTCTTGAAAAAAAATGCTAGGTTGGTTGGTTAGTTGAATCTTGATCTGAATATTTTTTTTTTGGCTTGTTGAATTGGGAGGAAAATTTTTCAAGTTGGGAGCAAAAAGGATTAGGTAATATTACAGAGCTGCTTAGGTAATGATATAGCTGAGAATAATGATAGTCGCGATACTAGATAGATAGATGAAATCACTTTAGCCAGGCCCGCGATCAATACGAGACCTTGTTTATTATACAAGTGCTATGGTTTTGTGTACATAAAATGTTGCGGTTTATTGGCTATTGTCGTTTGTTGTTCCTAGAAAGTCGTCATATATAGCGTGTTCTAGCAGTATGGTCAAGTAGTGATGGCCCATATGAGAAGTGATTTACTAAACTACTGCTGATTCGATGTTTCAATTTAAGTGTGTTTTTACTGCCTTCTTTACTGAAAAAACTTATAAGCATTCATCTATTGAAATCAATGGTTGCTCATTAAGTGTTGATACTTTTGTTTCTTTGGCTCTATGATTTAACCCGTCATGGACTCTAAAAACAAAACGAACTAAGCCATTGGTATGTATTGCAGGGCTTTGTTTTGCACGTACGTTCACTTGATTTGTATCTTTTATTATTTTTATCTAACCTCTTAAGTTGAAATGTTATCATGATGTGACTTGTATGTAGACAATGTCTTGTCACGTGATAAATTAGCATATCGCAAATCATAGAGACGTCCTGACTTTCGGGTAAGGGTACTATTTCTATACAGAGTTGTACGCGCGTACAGACGCGTAATTTTTAAAGAAAATGCACTTGCAATGAAAGGCAAGACGCGTTAACTAGCTACCACTTGGCCGATGTCTTTGATATCATTGATCCTATGGATCATACTATGTCGCAGAGAAAGAAGGAGAAATGACTAATTTTTGTTCCATGTTTATTGCTTGTTTGGTTCAATGTTCTTAAGCATGTTCAAATTTTACACGGATCTCGAGATCCCCGTAGTCGGTAGGATCATCCAAACAGATAACGGCCGGTGGATAGATCGAGCACCACCTTGCAATGGTCGAACCCATGTAAACTGGCATATTGAAGGCCATCGCAAGTACCAGCGCCAAACGTTGATGAGTTCTGGTGTGAGTCTTTTTTGTGGTTCCATCAGCATTATCGCGTGCTTCAGAGTTTTCACATCAATATCAACAATGTTGTTACTAATGTTGTTACTACTAGTGATATAGTTGCCAAAGTTTGAAATAAATAAACTCACACAGGGGGTGGGCACTATAGTACTATCAACAGTTAGTGCTTGCTAGTGCTCGCTAGTGCTAGTGCTAGTGCTGTTTAGTTGGCCATTGAAAACACGTGCATTCAGCCATCACAACTGCAGTGTTGACATCACTTGGCGTTTGTAACCTGCGTATCTGTGTAATGACACCTCCGGGCATCATTGATATCATCACAACCGCCATGAAATGGAATCCATGGGCTCAATCAAGTGGTAGGATATCACCCTACAATTGGAATACTACCACTACAAGGTCTTAGTGACGATGACACAGGGAACATCCACCAAATCCACCAAATGGCCATCGTTATACTATCATGACGGAATACTGCTCAAGTAGTAATAAAAAAAAGAAATGTCTTATCCGGAAAAAGGGATCAACATCCCCCGAAAAGCCCAAAAAGAGAAATAAAACCAAAAAAAAAAAGAAAGAGTCACGATAAGAGTTCAAGTAGTAGCGCTAAGAACTCAGCTGCTTGTTTTCAAAGTTGATCACTTTGATGACCCATTTGGACATCTAACAGCTCCCACCGTTCCGGACCACTGAGAATTCAAATCGAAACGAAACGAAACAACTGCGGCACAGTAGAGTAACTAACGTTGTACTCCACTAGAGGCTCCTTATTGAACCAGATACATCGATGACCCTTATAATCAATATCATAAGCGCGTCATCATCAACTCAGGCTGGGCCAAGCTTAAATACTCCCCCATTTCCCTGTTTTTTTTTTTTCATTTTCCTTCTTTCTTTCTCATTGTATTTTACAACAACTCATCACCCCATCTATCACCACAATCACAACCAATTGTCAACATGTGTAAACTCATCTGGTACGTGTATGCCTGCGACCACAAGTCCGAGCCCAAGGTCGAGCGCTGCGGAAGCACCACCTACTGTGGGCTTCGTCGTGAAGGCCGCCACACTTCTCAGCCATGTCCAAAGTGTGACAAGTGAGCCACTCTCACCATCATTCAATCCTCCCACAGCCTGCACCACTTGGCTCTTGCTACTTTTTTTCTTTTCGCTTCATCTACCATCCAACACATGATCAACAGTTGCCAGCTAGCTAGCCATCCAATCCACCCAATCCATTCAACACATGCTATTTCCTGGGCGAAACTATACCAGTTGCGATCGTCTACCCAAACCCGAAACCTTTATATTAATGACGTGATGGCTTTTGTGATGGGGTAAATTGCATCATCCCTTGTTTGGCCCTTGCTTCATATTATGTTACCCTTGCTATCTCCTCATTATCCGCATCATTCTCACATCAAAATGATGATGCCTTTTTTTCATTACTTTATGATTATTATTTATTTATTTATTTCATTCACGAGCCAAATGGATTGTATGTACAGTATTTATATATAAAAAAACGAATTTGCTATGCTTGACACGAGAATTCACAATGTTTAAAAATGGGAATCGTTTTGAATTAATGGCGGTGGGGTAACTGACGAAAGAAGTTCAATGTTCTCCACGTGCCTGTCTCTTCTGCCCCTTTTCTATGCACGCGTGCATTTTGTATGGAGAAACGGAGAAAACGATCATGGTCAAGAATCCGCGAATACATATGGTTCTGGCAATAAATAACGGGGCCCGCGGTTTCTTTCAAATTGTAAATTCAGGGTTCAAGATGACGTCACTGGCTGAGGTAATAATTATTGTTATTACTAGGATGCACGTGCACGTGTGTTTGGAATGTGTGGGGAGAAAGATCCATGACGATATCTCAAATAAACTTGGCTCAGTTTACTGTCCCATTTCAAGAAGGTACAATAACACACGGAATGTGAAAGCTACACAAAAATGGCACCGCAAGAATTTGAAATACGAGAGCATTGATACCCAACATCTCAACATGGAGGACTGCCTTCCATATACATGTACACACACACACACACACACACACACACCTATTTCAATATTGTTTTTCTAAATCCACACCTCATAATCAGAGGTAACATTTGAAAGGCAAAATTGATTACACATGGATAAACCCCCATTTGTACTAGTAGCACACCCATGAACCACCAAACAGCCCATTCAAATGTATCTCATCAGTGGCCTTAAGTTGTACATGTCGTCTCTTATATCTCTCTCATACACCAGTTCACCAATTACTGCCACCCACCTGCCATGGTTTTTGATGAACTAGATACTACAGTTACAGCCATGATCACTCCATTTCCCTAGAGATGGAATAAATAAAGGGTTGTTTTTTCTCTGGCTCACAAGTTTCAACAAACTCTTCAAACCAACAAGAAAACAACGCACCCCACTCTCAGCCATCTGCAAATAGCGGCACACTCGATTACCTGCTTCTTTTTTTTCTCTCATTCAAACAAACCCTCAAGTGCTCTCTCTTTCTGTTTTTTTTTACACCAACAACATCTCGATACCTGCCACAAACCCAAACCTAAAATGTGTTTGAGAGTCACGACGGACTACAAGTGCGGCCACCGCAAGCAGACGGGCGTTCTCTGCGATGACCACCCGTTCTGCGAGGAGCTGTATAGACACTACTTTAGTTATGGCGGATGCCCGGATTGTATCTGAATAAAAATACCAAAAAAGAACTAAAAGAAGGAAATTATACAGCGAATTGTCAAGCAATGGTGGTGTGCTGGTAGTGTTGCTATTTGAACCACTTTGTGTATGTTATAGTAGTATAGTAGTATAATAGAGTAGTTTTGGTATTCTTGATATTCTTGTATTCAATGTTGGTTGAAAGTTACTACCTACAAACTACATAACATTCGTAATACACACACATTCAAGTTATAAAGCAGGCAGATTCATATTGTACTGATAATACCCTATCATTGCACTTATTTCTTTGGATCTTTAGCTCATTCACCACTTTTATCTTTTTTTTCCTTTTCTTCTTTAATGGGTCCTTCACGTCAAACACAAGTATCGCTCCGGACACACTGACAATCTTTGTGTCACTGTTACAATCAATTGCCAAGTAACATGAAATAGATTAGTACTACACTCACATCACTACTGTAATGCAAAAATACACAGTGACATGAACCAAGTAATGGAATTATTCAACCACCTATTTTAATGAACACACGTATAGAACTAATAGTCATCCTCGTCGTCCATAAATTCAGCTTCACTTCTCTCTTTCCTTTGGATCAAAAAAATCAAAGAAAAAAAAACCCAAAGCCTGTATTCTTCTTCTTTTCTAAGTCAACTTTTAATCACTTCAACCCACTTCTATCCTATCCAGTCCAGTCCAGCCGCCTGACATCCCTGACCCTGCTGTCTCTCACTCCATCTAAAACCAGCAAACAAGATTTACTTACACACGATGTGCACTACGGTCTACTTTGTCTACGGATGTGGCCATACCCGTTCAGACTTTATCCATTGTGACGAGCGCCCCTTTTGCACTACCGACATGCGCATTCAAAAGGTCAACAAGTGCCATCGCTGCTAAAACACACACGCACAACAACCAAGTGGTCATCCTTTTTATTCTCATGTTTTGAAACAAACTAATCTGTAAAGATTGATCAGTTATTTGTGCTGTTTCTTTTATACATCTGTATACGTTTGTTTTATATTTCATGTATTTCTCTCAATTCATTCGACTGTTCTTATTTCCTTGAGGGCCAACTTGTTGATAGGGTAAGGAATGTCCATTTGGGGCAATCGAAAGTACAAGAAGCACAACTAAGGCCAAGTTGTGTAAAATGTCAAGCATTGGCTATTTCATTACTCTTCATTTTCTTTATATTCTTTATTTTCTTGCCTTCTCTTAGTATATTTTGCATTATAGATACACTAACACACAGCACACTGCTTGATTTCAGTTTTTTCCTCCACGCGTGCACCTTGTCCCTTCTATTTCATCCATGTCTAACCTCCAATCCCAGTGCCAAACCCAAAACCAGCCAATACAAGAAACACAACAGCAAGGTTCACAAAGACAAGCCGAAACTAGCAAAAATGTGCACTCAATACTGGTTTACTTTTTCCTGTGGTTGTGAATCCGAGCGCCGTGTTATTTACTGCCTATACCAGTTGGCCAGTCCCTGCACGTGTTGCAGGCATGTTTTGCGTGAGCCCTATTTGGTTGAAATTTCCTGTAAAAAGTGTATAAATCTGCCGTTGGCTTTTTTGGAGAGGGGTCCCGTTGTTGAGTGCAGAAGCGGCGTGCTGAACCACCTGGCTAGTCAGGTCAGAGCTTAGTTAATAACATGGACTTTCTGAAAGCATGAAATCGGATTGAGCTTTCTTTGAAATTGAATTCAAATATGGGAATTACAAACGCAGATAATAATGGGATTGGGAAGGGCAAGTAGGAAGGGGTTGAATATGGTTAAGGATATTGATGAAAAAAGAAAAAGAGAAAGAGGAGGAGAAAGGAGCTTTATGGCGAACAAAAGTTGTACAAAGTTGGCCAAAAAAGTATATAGATGAAGAAAGTTTTCAACTAAAAAGATGAACTAATCGGTAGTTCTTGAAGGGGTAAAAAAACTGGATGACCTCTTGCTTGAGCAAACTCTTCACAGATGTAGAGCTCAATGCTGGACCCAAAACCTCCAATACAAGCTTGCAAGAGATAAATATTATCTAGAAATCTATAGAAATCTTTAGAATACTTGTACTGCCAAGTCTAACAAAACCTGAATGTCTCATTGCGGGCATGGGTCCTACTTTGAGGGGGTTTTGAAAGCTTTTCTGGCTCGTTCGCGCAATGTGCGTAGTCATTCAACATTGACACAAGTAGGCTGGTTATGAATATAGTATAATATTATCATTTGCTATAAACCAACTATGGTTCATGTACTCCTCAAACGTTGGCAGGCAGCTAAGATCCCCGGGAGAGACCCGTGTTTGTTAGTGGTGCTGATTGTCTAAATGGCCTCCATGCGTCTTGACGACTTTTCCCCTCGAGCCGCGGCTCTTCAAAGGATCCCTCTGGGATCGGTGGGCGTTTGGTGATGTAGAGGTTCCAAGCTCTCTCCCCGCGCGAGCCAGGCTCCCGCAGGCTGCGGATGAGTGCCTTGTAGATCCCCAAAGACCGTTTGGTCACGAGGCCTCCTGACGAAAACACCAACGGAAAGCTCAAAGAACTTGTCCCCAAAGATGCTGTACCTCTGCAGCTTCTCCTTCTCTTAGAGCAATAATTTATCTTAGCAGACTTGGAAAGCACGCATAGGTAACTAGATGCAGTAGTTCTTGAAGTACTGGCTGCAATTTAGCCTGAAAACCGATGGTTTATTCTCAGCTGAGGGTTGCACGCCTTCAAACACTTTCTAAACTCAGGGCCTAACCGAATGTTGTAAAACTTTATGCAAGCCAGCTCCATAGGCCTAGGTGGAGTTGAATTCCTCGCCAATTCCAGCTTATGCACGTCTTTTTTAGTGGAAATAATTGTTAGATGCTTCAAACAAGGGCTGTAGCTCAATCGTGAAAACATGTCTTGGAGGATCCTTAACTGGAAGAGATTTAAACTCATGGAATATTGGGCCACTCTGTAACGCTCATTCAGAGCGCTCAACAGGTAGAACGAACTGCTCAAGTATTCCGAACACAACGCAATATGAGTAGCCGTGCCGCTAGTAGGTAAATCCACGAGTACATTTGCAAAACCCCATGCTGCGTAAAGGATAGACTGATCAAAGGCTTCATGCTCAAAAGGATTGGGTCCTCTTGGGTCTTTCGTGGTAACAATCTCGACTTTTTTGACACCGCTACATGCTTGCAGCGTTCTCATAAAGCGGGCGCCATTGACGTAATGATCGCGATTGTCGTAACACTGGAACCGCACTACCTTGAGTTGAGATAAATCTCCAAAATCAGTCGAGAGAAATGACTCCTGTAGCAATCGCCCATGGATACTGAGCCTGACTTCAACATTTGGTAATTGTGGAAGATCTGTAGCAAGCTCCGACAACAGGCGCCCAGCTCTAGCAGAATAGAGCGAGGTTAGGCATGGGCATTCTGGGACGCTGAAATTGCAGTGCGCATCAATGGCCAGCATACGCATATTAGGGAAATGTGAAAGTTTGGCAGTAATAAACTCGGCAAATGAAAATTTGTTGCTGGTTAGGCCATTTGCATAGCAAAAACTACTCGGCTTGTCGCTGGAAGAATTGCGCACTGCAGGAACCGTCCTTCTGTTGTTTCGTTTCGGCCCTACTCTCAAGTGTCGGTCTTGCAGAAACGAGCTTTCGAACGTGCCTGTCTTACAAATTGAGACGTCCGCCTGTCTTAACTTGACTAGCCATTCCTGAATACGGCCAGCGTCTTTAAACAACTGTGAGTATAAGTCAAGTTTTGCTTCATCAACCTGCGGATAATCAGCATAGCTTTCTAGAATAGCAGTGTCGAAAAACGCCCAGGCGTTCATTTTGTTGTAAAATCGCTTGCGGCAACTCAGGGAAGGATCTTTCCCGCCCTTGTCTGAGGTCGGGCGTCCGATGTCATATCCTGCACAGACGGTTACTGTCCTAATATATGCCAACGTCCTCTCACTAACGAGGTCGTTCATCAGCAAAAACGTGAGTTTATCCATTGCAATAGAACGTCCACCCAATACATTGTCTGGAATTTGGGGTGAGCATTGCACGGGCTTCTTCTTTTGTGAGATCTTGAAGTGTGTACCTTTCATAGTATAGTTCTGCGGAAAGTATCCAATGTTGGTCCATGCAACCGACACAAATAGCTCGTGCAAGTTTTCGCAGGTCTGGCCCACTTGGACCAGTTGAGTGGCACTCAGATGCTGCCTGATTTTCACAAGTATCTCAAAGGGGAGAGCGGCAAAGGAGGTCATTGATATTAATTGCTTGCGTTGAGTAGAAAAGGACAATTGTTTGGCCGAAAAACCCCTCCTTTTATATAATTTCAAGATATCTATGTTTCTCTATAATAACACTCAATTCAGACGTATTTTGAACAGTAGGTTTGCCTAGTGTGTGTGTCGAAAACCTTCCAAGTAAAATGCTCCAAAAAAAAACAGCTTAATGAAGCAGGTTTTGTACAGATGCACCTAACAAAAAATAAAAACTGGTAAGGAAGCTCCAGCAAAGCATGCGTGCTTTAGTAACAATTGACAGCGGAGGTAAGTGGAACGTGCAAAGGGTACCGCGTTCACCCCCTCCCTCAAGTGTTGGAAAACCTAGCGCGAAGTGTAGACCGGCTTTGTGACAGCGGAAAACTGAGTCCATCCAATTTATTTTCTCGGAGATAAAACTTTTTGCGAAAAGCCAAAGATCTAACACAAGTGCCGAAATTGTGGATACCGTTCCTTCAGTCGTTCTCCACAGTTTGGTCCTGCGTTTGACATGTTTGTTGAACCTGCGTTTCTAGCACCTAAAGGAAATCCCCGTGTGCACCTCTCGTTTCAAACTTCAGATAGATAGACGTACGACTAGATTTTAGCCAATTAAGCGTGGCTGATTACAGCCTCCAATCTCTTGGTTATTTACGTATTTGCTACGTGTTTGTTCACATGGAATTGCCGTTTCTTTAGTTGGTGTCGTTGCACTTCCCTGGTATGAGGTGCTTAGAAACAGTTATCACAGCCTGAGTTGAGTGAGTGTCTACCCATCAACTCTTGTGCTGGCAAGCACTAGCGTAAACAAAATTTCCATAGGGGTAAAATAAACCCACTTATGGTGACAAGTAATAGGGAAGTGTTCTTGACAAGAATCAGACAAACGGCACTATTTGGGTTACCCCATAATCTACCGTTGGATATTGCGTGAAATTCCACATTTCCTTCAAGATTGGGCCCCGTATTCAGCTTGATATTAAATTTAATAAGGCATTACCTGAAGAAAGACGGAAAATACCGATTTTCAGAAATTGGCACTATGGCCGAGCGGTTAAGGCGAGAGATTAGAAATCTCTTGGGATTTTCCCGCGCAGGTTCGAGTCCTGCTGGTGTCGTTATTTTTTTGTTTCTTCTTCGTTATAGAGCCGGGTTTGTAAACAGTGTCATCTGATAGAATGTATATAATGAGACAAAAAATGATTTTGCGCTTTGTGCTTCTTTGATTTGTATATCTATTTTACAAATTTTCTGCTAGCACTTTTTTCCCGTTTGTGAGTTTGTGAGGTACACATGCTAATTTGAACACATTCTCCTGGCTGAAAAAAATGCCAGAAAATCTCTCCAAACATTTGAAAGTGAGTTTAGTAACCCTGTAATAATTGATAAACACAGAATTTTTGATTCTTTGATTTAGAAAATACAAATAGCTGACTCCAGCTAGTTCCAAAACAGGTGCTACTTTTTAGCCTAAGCTTGACTCTAAAAACACAACATCAAAATCATCGACTCGTCGACCATTTGAAGTTTATACTCAAACGGTTGAGTCTGTGCCAACTTCCTTTTCCGCGCTAATAATGCCGAATTTTTGTAGATGGAGTCTCCCGCATTCTTATCTTCTCCCGCATAGCAAAGGGGTCCTAGCCAATGAGAAACAAAAGTTGCCGGAAAGATGTCACGAAACTGATTCCATCCCACGGTTTTCAAAATTTCTAGGTTATCAAACATGTCCAAAGCTTTTCTCTTTTCAACAAATTCGTAAGGAGTTATTTTTTGCAGTTTGATTTGCTGCAGAATATTAGGCCAATCCTTTTGTCCAACGGTCGCGAGAAACAGGTCGTTATAAAACTTGGTTGCCCGTTCGAATGTTGGGATAAATCCATATAGCTTGAGCTCGCGAGGAGTACCATGTGTATGGATTCTGAAGTAGTGAAGGTCACGCAAGTCACTACTTGTTGTACAATATCCCACATGGACCTGCTTCAGAAAACAAGCAAGTGAATCGTACTCATATGCTCCAAGCTTTGGGGAATCTTTCGTTGAGGAACTTTTCAACTCTTTTTCACAGTAGTTGTGATTATGGTAAGTTGGAACAGCAGGTTTTTTAAACGGCTTAAGTTCAGCATTCCACCAGAACAATTCTGGCGAGGTAAAGTACTCTTCTGCCATGTATAGTACCTCTTGACCGAGCAATTCAGGATCAACAGCCAAAGGTTGATCCTCTGCAAGTTGAAACGTTTTTGAGGGAGATGTGCTAAATGTACTCAAGCTCAAAGGCCCAACTGTCATGATAGGTGAACCTACTGAATATGGAGGTGATGGTGCTTCCTCTTCAAAAGCTACCGAGGTAGATACGACTGTAGCTGGTGCAGGCAAAGCAAATATGCTATCTTCAGGCACTTCATACATGCTTAATACTTTTGCTTTAACATTTCCAATCATTTTCTCTTGCAGTTTGAGCTTTTTGGCAGAATCGGCACCTCTTAGCATAGATAATTGAGGGTTTAGAAATTTAGGATGACTCTTGATAATCGGAGAGGTCAAAGAAAGTGGAAACAATCCTGGTTTACGCGACCCCAAAGTTTTGTTTTTGAACTCTTCAATTTCAGCTTGAATCTTGTTGTATTGCTGCTCAATGGTTTGTTTATTCTTCTCCGCAGAACCAGCTCTTGGAATGGCATGCTTTTTTATTGCTACAGCAGAGCTAGGCCGTACTGAAAGGGGGATTGCGGAAACAGTAGGTGTTTTTGATCGTTTCCTTACTTGCTGAACTTTTGGAGTAGACGACTTAGTAGGTTTAACAGAGATAGCATTTACCGGTCTTTCACTTTTTTCTTTCACGGAAGAAGTGGGTTGGAAGTTCTTTGCCTTTTTAGTAGCCAATTTTTCCTTTAGTTTATGATTGAGAATTTGCTGAATAGTGGCAGGAGAACCTGGCTCATCTTCTCGTTTGCGCTTAGTTTTCTTGATCGTGCGTGTGTCCTGCAGTAAATTGGACTGTTTTTGGAAATCAGTATCAGTTACACCCTTGGTATGATCTGAGGGGAATTTTTTCTTAAGTTTCTCCTTCGTCGCGTTGATATTATTTGTATTATCCCTGGCAAAATCTTTTGCATCATTGACTTGGGAGTTATTTCTCTTTTCATTCAGAAAAGCCGGTTCCAGTAGTGTTGATGGTTGAGCCATGGTTGGGGAAGATCTGGATCTCAAATGTACAGGTAGTATTGGAGCCGTGCGCGTATGTGTACTATCACTCACTAACTCTGTAATTTTGTCGCCATCGAAAGGCGATAGCGATCTAAAATGCTTGGATGAAACTGGCGCGCTTTGAGAATGTTGATCAAGGCTGTTGCTAAATAATGGGCTCTCTTTAGCCTTCGCCGAAAGATACTTTTTTCTAGGAATTCGCCTCTTTGACTCTGCCGGAATTTCCTTGATAGTAGATACAACAGGTTTGCCACGGAAACCAGAAGAAAATGAAGTCGTCGCTGGAGTATTTCTATTGTTGTTTATATTTTGATGGCTGTTTGGTGACTTTATCTCATCAATCGTTATGCTAGTATCTGGGGTTATAATGGGTGGTGCATTAGGTCCATGGACTCTTTGCTGTGCGTTATTAATATCATCGCTGGCTTTCTCGTTGTGTTTTTCACAGCCAGCTTGCTCACATTCAAGTAGAAGGGATGTGCTAGAATCACTTGTGCTATTCACGTTGCCTAACTGCCTTCTCGTAAACAAGTCCAAAATTTCTTGTTTTTGTGCTGGTCCATTTGGAACTGCAAGATTTATCTCTGTTTCACTTTGTGGGCCCGAAGAACTCAGAAGTCGCGGGCTACTGCGCATCAGGGCTTTACCAGTGGGTTTACCTTGACTTGATCTGGATGGCGTAGTCACCATTTTTATACAAAAATAAAGGCTTGAGGGCCGCAAGAAAGCAGATAATTTCAGATGTTTACAAGTAAAGAAAAAGAAAAAAAATGTGATTTTGTCTAGATAATACATCGACTCTACTTTACGTATCACAAGTGAGATGTTGTTCTTCTGTACGACTCTATTTTCACTTGGGAGCGGGATAGAGACAAAAAGACATCGTGTAAATTTGAATTAAAATGAACAAATACTAAGCTTGGTTTAAGGCTTTGTCATGCCAGAGCAGTCTCCAGGTGACAAGAGATCATAGCTGACCTAGAAACTTCAAAAGAACCTTACAAGAATTTTGCCACCGAAGTAAACCGTTTTCCCATTTTGGAAGAAAGGAGTTGTAAAATTTAGTATGTAAATTTGTAGCTACCTGAAAATTCGATAAACAAGAGGAATACACTTTTAGAATTTTATGTGAATTTGCTTGTTAGCTTTTTCCACAAGTCCATTGGATCGCGGATGTCTTCTGTGCTCCTCCAAGTGGGATCACACCGTCTAAGGAAATTCCCATGTGCTGCAAATCTCATTGCGTCTTGGTGTATGAGTACCGCTGGTCCTTTTCCAGTAAGCTGCTTCAGCTTGCCTTAGCGGACCAAACAAGCTCTAATTTCAAGCGCTGTAGAATCTCAGGGAATATAGAATGAAAAGGCACTTTTCTACTCCGGGAAAACATTCGATAAAACAACTTTTTTGTTAGCTTTCGACTATGTAGCTGAACGCTTGATCTTAAGTGCAGGATTCAGAAACTGATGAAAATTCTTGGAGTTCAACTAAAGCATCTGTACTTCTAATTGCCCGGTTAAGTGACCAAAGCAACTCTAGAATGTTTAGTTCTTTTAAGATGTCGCAACTGGGATATAAAATGCTTCGTGTAACTTCAAGATTTCATGTTTATTTTTTTGATAACCAAAACTAGAGCTACCAAAAATATTAAATCTAGTTTTAGAGAGAGCCTCTTCAAAGTAGAGGGATGGATAAATCTGAACCTTGGTATTTTATATAAGATTTGTATAATGCCCTCTGAGTGTACCAGAAATTTTTGACTTTCACCAAATTGCCTTGCTAGCTCAATCGGTAGAGCGTGAGACTCTTAGATACTTTAGTTATCTCAAGGTTGGGGGTTCGAGCCCCCCGTAGGGCTTTCTTTTTGGCCTCTGATTTGCCTGTAACAATCACGAATTGCAATGTTTTGGTTGAGAAGCAGTCAAAAACCTATCAGTGTTGAAAAAGTTAAGCCTTACCTTAAACTTGCGGTTTTGTGTTACTCCGAAACTCAAATAAAATACTGGTGTGACACTACTGGACAAAACTATGCTTTTCATATTTAGTTAACATTTAGTTGAATTTATGAAATTACTCTGATAAACTAACTGCATCTCTTCGTTTACTATAAATCTATTTCCGAAAAAAAATAGGTTGTGATATTAGTTTTTTCCTGGTTTTAGTATTATTCTAAACTGGGCCATAGTAGGTGATTCCTAACTGGTTCTTTCTTTTCTTTCACCTTCAGTTTTGCTATTTTAGCTCGCACTTGAAAATCTCCTTGTGAGACTTGTCAAACGATTTATCCGCAAAAGGGTGGGTTCCGGATCGATTCGCATGGCCTGGGACCTTTTTAAAGCATGTGCATATTAGCATTGACAGGATCTTATTTACATGTACATTCGTCTTGTTAGTAATATACTTATAACTCTGCTTCACTTGGTTTCTTAACTGTTCACGAAATGTCATATGGAGCTATTAACAATAGCAACCACAAGAGATTTTTTGGAAAACAGCCTTGAATATATAGCTTTGAGTCAACTGTGGCGTCGTTAGCCCATGGCTGGACTAATTCAAAGAAATATTACTTATCGAGATCGGCTGAAAAAGGTCTCACAATGGCCTTCGTTACTTAGCAAGTGCTTTGTATCAATTTTCATGTCGGCGGTTGTAAAATATAGTTGCCCCCAAGAAAGTTCTGAAGAAATGTCTACCAACAAGATAATACAGAGCCATTACAGGGCTTGAAAGTTAGAATTGAGACCACATAGTTGTGTTCCATGGCTCTTTTAATTCATTGGGCCACTAATACGATTCCTTTTTTCAGTACGTTTATTGATATCAAAGCCCATAAGATATAGTTTTTTTGAACGAAGCTCAACTCAGTCAACATTCATCTTGTCTGGTCACACCTGGGCGTGGCTGAAATGTAGCACATCTCCAATAGTAGTTACATACACCACTCGAGGTTTTCTTCAATGCTTTACCTTTCGACCATCAGCGTAAAATGATGTTTCACACGATGTCTATCCAATTGATAGTTTTATTATTTCTGGGCCTGTCGATCTGTCTCTGCCATAAAATCGCTATGCAGAAGCACCCAGCTCATCTTAGCTTGCCCTTTGAAGGTCATAGTCGCCACCGTAGATTCCTACATTCTAGTTGCCACACTCGCCACTGTCTTTCTCTTTAGTTTTTGAGAGCATACTAGCTAGTCTGAAGGGAAGAGAACTATTTGGCTCGAGAATGTTGAGTACTGGTACGTTGTGGCGCGAGTAAATATGAGGCTTAAGTAAATCGGAGCCCTGATCTTGCATCCCCAGAACCAAACCACCAGCTGCGTAATAGCATCATACAAATTTCCCAGGTAAAAAAACTAAAAATACCTGCAACCTAACAAAGCATTACTACTATCTCTCCATCTTGAAGCTTTTTTCGATCTTTTTTTCAGATTCGATTATACAACATGAGTGAGCGCGGCCCAGATGTTTGGCTAGAGGAGGTGCTCAAATGCCAGTACCTGCCAGAAAACGACATGAAGATCCTGTGTGAGAAGGTCAAGGAATTGTTAATGGAGGGTATGTGATGGGGTTATCGAGTGGCGACGCCCACGATACCAGGTTCGATGTTAACAATATTCTAGAGTCTAATATTCAGCCGGTGCAGTCGCCTGTGACGGTGTGTGGGTAAGTATCAACGGGACCGCAACCTACTGGAGCTGAGCTAACTTTGGATTAGAGGTAAATTACGCCCGAGAATAAAACTGCCAAAGTCTAATCTTGTCTAGATATACACGGACAGTTTCACGATCTACTAGAACTTTTCCGTGTGGCTGGAGGAATGCCAGACGATGTCAATTACATATTTTTGGTATGCGCTACAGCCAACTGTGTGGAGTGCAGCCAACACTAACAAAATTCAGGGAGATTTCGTGGATCGAGGTTACTTCAGTTTGGAAACTTTTACGCTACTGATGTGCCTGAAGGCTAAGTGAGTATTTGCAGCTTGCGAGGAACCTCACTAACAAGGCAGATACCCGAATCGATTGACCCTTGTGAGAGGTAATCATGAGAGTCGACAAATCACACAGGTCTATGGATTTTACGGTTAGTTTGCATAGCTTGGTCCATGCGGTCGTTCTAACAATAGATTAGAGGAATGTTTGACAAAGTACGGAAGTACAACAGTTTGGAAATATTGCTGTCAGGTTTTTGACTTTTTGACTTTGGCAGCAATCATCGACGGCAAAATCTTGTGCGTCCATGGCGGTCTGAGTCCGGAGATTCGCATGCTCGATCAGATTCGGGTGCTTTCCCGCGCCCAGGAAATCCCACATGAAGGCGGATTTTGTGATCTTGTGTGGAGTGACCCTGATGATGTTGAAAGATGGGCAGTATCTCCTCGTGGTGCCGGTTGGATCTTTGGGTCAAGGGTCGCACGCGAGTTCAATCATCTAAACGGTCTCTCTCTGATAGCACGTGCTCACCAGCTTGTCATGGAGGGATTCAAGTACCACTTCAAGGATAAGGACGTGGTAACGGTGTGGTCTGCACCAAACTACTGTTACCGGTGTGGTAATGTTGCCAGCGTAATGCAAGTTGGTGACGACCTGAGCCCCAAGTTCTCGATATTTAATGCAGTTCCTGATGACACATTCCACATGGCACCCCAAAAGACTCAACGCAGCGAGTACTTTTTATAAGTCTTTTGTTTATGTTTGAGCGGTTTCCAGTATGGTAACGCTATAGAAGGAAACGATTTGTATGCACTTTTATTTTGCTTGTATGATAATATAGGCCGGCAGTAAGATGCAGGTTGAATTGATTGATTTCATATTTTGTTTCAAGGGAGCTGGATTGTATTGCTTGATTGTATATGAACTCAATGTGAGTTACACAGTGTAGCTAAAGGTGTGAATATTCATAAGGAAAGATTATCCTTCTCACACAGGATTGATTATGCTCATCGTGTGAAGACTCTTTGAATTCCTTAACAAGAAGCTAGCTCTATATAGCAGCCTTGAGTATACGAGGTAGCTTGTGTAGGTTACAACGCATGGAGTAATAACAACATGTATGAGCCTCGCATAACTGTCCTCACTTAAGGGTACATACTGGACATGGAACAAGCGCTAGCGTGGACTTCAAGTCGTTGCTCATGCCCCATCATATTTTCTTCACCATGATTCAAATTATACAAAAGACTGTGTAGTGAGGGGATAATTACTCAAAGGCTACTTCTTCAGGCAGAGAATCATGAGTCCAGTCCGCAATTCCCGTGGCTTTAGTTAAAATAGTCCATGACCATCATTGACCTTCGGCTCCGGATTGTGCGGCAGATCACTCTGAGCTGGTTCTGCAGTCGTTTAGCGCATCAATCCAACAGGCCCGTTTTATAAACGCGCGCGCGGTGAAATGCGTTCAGATCAGCTTTCAAGTTGCGGAGCGAGAACCTGATCTACTAAGTTCAATTTCAAAGTTCATCGCCTGTTCCCACATACTAACTAATAGAATGTGTTTTTGAGCCAGGATCAGCTCTAGTTCGCATTGTGTACGCAACTAGTACCATGCAGACTTTTTCCGCGCGCGTCTGGGTTATTTCCGCCACGCCCCACGAATACGTCCCAACGGCGGACTTTCAAGTTTCTCCGCGCGATGATCGATATGATCGCTGAGCCCAATACAACTCCATCATGAAAAGTGTGCTACATAGTCGACCTATGGTGTAGTCGCGCAACACAGCTAGCTTGAACAACGCGTGGAACAAAGCATATAAAAGACGGCCTTTCCGTTGGGAATAAAATCTCCACCTACAGCATAGACCTCTCAATTAACATATCACTTCCATCAATTCAACTCACCAACACTCAACAATGCTTGTCACTCAAGATACTTCTAACATCACCTTCAGTCCCATAGGTTTTGGGCTTATGGGCTTCACATGGCGACCTGTCGTCACCCCGGACAACGTGGCATTCGCCGTCATGAAGGAGGCCTTAAACCGCGGTGCTACTTTCTGGAACAGTGGCAGTTTCTACAATCTCCCCGATAACCCACTTGCGAACATCAAACTTGTTAAGCGTTACTTTGACAAGTACCCAGAGGATGCAGAAAAGGTAACTCTTTCTATCAAGGGCTGCGTTAATCCCGGCACCATGGTGGTGTCCAATACACCTGAAGAGATCCGCAAGTGCATCGATGAAGTGCTAGAAACTTTGGACGGTAAGGTCAAAATTGGCATATTCGAGTGTGCTCGTCTAGATTCCGAAGTCCCTATTGAAGACAGTATCAATACAATTGCAGAGTATGTTAAGGCTGGCAAAGTGGGCGGCATTGGTCTCTCCGAAGTCAACGAAGCAGCAATCCGCGCAGCTGCTAAAGTACACCCTATTGCTGCTGTAGAAGTCGAACTATCTTTAGTCTCAACACACATCTTTGATTTTGGTATTGCCAAAGCCTGCGCAGACCTGGGCATCCCCGTTGTAGCATACTCGCCATTAGGCATGGGTTTGTTGTCTGGCAAGTTTAGTGATGCCGAGGAGGGCGCTGCCGCCCTGCCTTTTATGGACCGCTTCCAAGCTGAAAACTTGGAACACAACTTCAAGCTATATCACAAGGTAAAGGAGATTGCCGACTCCAAGGGAGCTACTCCGGCACAAATTGCCATTGCCTGGATCTTGCATCAGTCTGGAAGATTTGGTAACCCCATTTTTATCCCTATCCCAGGCTCCACGACTGTCGCTCGCGTACAGGAGAATACCACTGTGGTGAAATTGTCTGATAAGGAGTTTGAGGAGCTGGATGCATTTGCAAGGGACTTTGATGTTAAAGGTGGTCGCTATAATGAGGAGGCCAGGACCAAACTTAATCTTGTATAAATATATGGTAATTATATTCTATAAGCATATTGAAAATCATAGTTGATATACTAGTATGCCATATTGATTTGTAAACCTCCATTTCTAGTGCGCAGCAGCTTAGTACCTTGGCAAACAATTCTCCGTTTAGTCGCTAGCATACCAATAACTTTAAGGAACTATAATTCTGATATACACTCACTTACACATTGCAAAGTATCATAGATCATTAGAGCAATGTGTGTCAACAAGAATGATGCCCGAAGAAAAAAAAAATCATTGGATACCTAAAAAGCGAAAACTTGCTTGAGCGCGAATTTACTGAGGTTATGCTACTAGCCCATGCTTCTTGAGTTAAAATAACCTTCTTGGAGTAGGGAAGCCCTCTCATAGGTGCTTGATGCTAAATCATTAACGCTTGTTTTTGTCCGGTGGTACTATAAGGTGTGCTCAACAGTTTGGGAGATACAGGTACCCGGAAGAGTAATAACTCTCTTAAAACTACCAAACTGTATGCAGTTCTTGGTATTGCCACTATGGGTGCAAATGCAAAAACGTAAGGTCTACTCTGCAATTTTTGTTTTCTGGGAAAAAAATAGTTTTGAAAAAGGTAAGTTGAAGCTTCCTTAGTCACAGACAAAGTGTCCTGAACGTTCCAGATGTCCATCATGCAGAGAGCAAACGGCAGCCATCTATGAGAGAAATGTCAGCACATTACCCTCTATTTGATTCCCTCAAGTAAAGTAATCAATTTCATAGTCGATTTGTTCCCTTCAAGCCGAGTTCCATATTGTCAACACTGATGACAGTGGTTGTGATACTCCGGGCCATATTTTCCTGTTTGGGAAAGGATTAAGCTACAATCAGATTTCTGAAGGAAACAGAAAATTGTTGACTGATGAGCAAAAAGTCCATTTTTTTACTTCATCTGGGATTCATATTTCTATTATTTGTTGTGCATACAACGAATGTCTTTTTTCCTTGCAAGTTTCGAGATATTCTGGTTTCGTCCTTCCAGCAAAGAGAAGAGATGACAATTAAGCAGAGCTAAAAATGTGCAATGTCTGCTTCAGCGATCGCTATCGACCAGAAAGATATTTTGTTTGAACTAGTGCTCAACTTTCCTTCTATATTCGAGTGTGTATTCTAACCCAGTAAACCTCCCTTTTTAAGCCATTTGAAAATATTCGGATTTCAAACCACATAAAAGCAAAAAATACCAGCTAGATATCTCGCGTGTATTTAAACCAGCTAAATAATTCATTGTTGCCATATTTTTGGCTCATCGAACTATCATCGATCTAGTTAATTTATAATGACGTCCTATTTTCAGCCAACTTTTCTACCGCTCTTGCCCGTTTCCTCCACGGGTTTCGTTAGCTGCTGTTCTGTTTGCTCTCATCCTTGCACTAGATGCAGTAACAGCAAAGAGGACATCTCGAAAACTGAGAAAGAACTTCTATGTCCTCAAAGCCAGCAAGGCAAATCAGAAATTGAATTGCCTGGGGTACTTCAAGAAGATATTACAACAGATAACAATAAAGCGCTCCGATCTAATGTTGTCACACCTTGCAATATCTTTGAAGCTGTTGATTCTTCGGAGGTCAGTGCTGGTGCTAGCTCTGTTGAGCCAATTCCTGAGCCTCCTCAAGAAAGCACTTTTGCAGAGCCTGTAAAGTCCAAGAGACATCGAAAGCGCTATAGAAAGCGTTCTAGAAAGAACAAAAATTTCGAGCAAAGTGCTGTTCCCCTTATTTCCGAGCCTCCTATTGATGTTATAAGTGATGAGCAGCAGGGAGCAAGCGGAAGTCATCTTCTGTACCATCTCAAAGAAAAAGGTGTTTCTAGCGCCGATGATGAGATCAGACCTACAATGAGTTTTCCCTTCCCCGCTACAGTTCATACAGGTCATAAGCAGAAGGACCCAAGTCCTATAGGATATCCCTTCTCTACCGCGGTTGATGAGGCCAAGCCTAAAACAAGCTTACCTTCTACTAAAATACATGGTCAACAGCAGGACATAGGAGGAGATTACCTTCTTCGTCTTCTCAAAGGTAAATGTGTTGCTAGCATGAATGATGAGGTCTGGTTGACGACAAGTTGTCCTTCTCCTACTACAGCTCATGATATGCAAAAGGACGTAGGAGGGAGTTATATGCTGCGCTTCCTCCAAAGTTGTGAGAGTGGTTACACCATGAATGAGAAGGACAGGGATACAACATGTCTCCCTTCTCCTACTACAGTTCACGATAAGCGCCAAGATGTAAAGCGAATTTCTCCTCTACGCTTTATTAAAGGTGAAGATGGATGTAGCATGGATGATGAGGGCACGCCCATAAAAAATGACTCTTCTCCCACTACAGATCGTAAGCAGCAAGACCCACGGAGTCTAGGAGATTCCCTTCCATATACTCTCAGAGGTGGTTCCAGCAAGGTTAATGAGGTCCAGCCTACAGCAAGCTTTACTTCTAATGAACTGCACGATAAACAGCAGGATGCAGGAGAATGTTCTTTTCCACGCCTTCTCAAAGATGGTTCTAACACGAATGACGCAGACAAGCTTACAACAGGTTTTCCCGAGTATCTTCTAAACAGGCCTATTTCGCGCCATCGAAAATTTCGTTCAGCATCTTTCTCCGGTACTAATGAGCTCACTTCGAGAGTTAATATCAGACCCAGAGCTTGTTCAATAAATATTGGTTCAAGTGCACGCTTTGATTTGAAGATTAACTCTCAAACTGAAGACTATACGTCTGTGGATCCAGAACATGATAGTACAATCACCCCTCAAGTAGAACATATGGCTGAGAAAAAACCCCAGGACTGCAATAGGGAGATTATCTCCAATGAGCGGTGTTATAGCTCACAAATTGGTTACAATTTAATGAGCTCTGGAAGTTCACATGAAGAAGTTCCTGGCTTGAAACACCTTCATCAACCTAGAGATAATCATAATGAGCTTTTCTATGGTAACTATCAGGTGTCACCGCCGCATTCAATCCCCTTGGTTGGGCCTGGACATTTTCTATATTCGCAAGGCGTTCCGTGTGGAGAATTCAACTATGGATAATCGAGAAACAACGCCGTTTCCCCTCACATGCCTTCCTTCCCAAGCAGTCAATATGCCCCTTGCAACCCTGTGACAAACTTGGAGTCTTCCTTCTGTTCTTTTATGGTTTTCCGGCCTTTTTTTGATCGTCCTGGTGGCAGATACCTTCCCTTGCATGATGGTCCATGTATAGGGCCTAATGGCTATGCCCATATATCTCACGGGGCTCTTGGGCCATACTCTCTCCAGCCTTGTTCTCCTCCTTTGTCACCGCCACATATCAACAACCACTTCCAGCGAACTCCTCGCTCTTTTTACTGAATCTTCTGAGATGCGATCTGATCTAGCTATTACAGATTGTGAATGTTGAGAGCATGCTGTACGCATAACTTCAGTAAACCAAGTGTAAACTTTGATTTTTTGTAGCTAAGTAGGCTCCTTGTGAATTAAGACTTGATTATGGCACTATTTTGCTGGTCGATTTTCCTGACCTTTTTATCATTCTCGTTATATATCAACCTCTTTGCACTGAGGCATTCTGGCGAAAATTCCAAATTATCGACCAAAGTTAACGTTGTTTTCTGAGCGTGGGAATTCTTACGTATGGTACCCCAAAGTTGCAAAAGCGCATGGAACCTAATTTTCGGCTCGCCACCTTCTGCCTTTTCATATAAAAGCTACTCACAAGACCCTGAAGTTGCTTTAATTTTATTTATTCTCTTCCTCACCCATTCATAGTCTTCTGCTACTATGCCAACTAGATCTCAGAAGTCGTTCAACAAGGAGGAGACCTCCGTCGCTAGAATTCAATATGGCGATAAGCGATACAAGTATCCTATTCCCCATACTGTCCTCAGCCCCGACTCTCTTCCTCCATTCCTCGCTGATGTCTTGTCTATCAAGGACCCCAACTCGATAATGATTTCGAGGCTCTCCAAGTCCGCCAATTCGTGGACGCCCCTTGACACGCCTGAGTCGTACTTGAAATTGGGCCGTGCGTTGACCGTTAAGAGGCGCTTACAGCTGCGAGTCACGATCAAGAAGGCAACCAAGGGCTCAGAGGCCATGGAAACTTCGCAGAAACAAACCCAGCCCGAACAAACTCAGCCTGACAAAATGCCCGTTGGCGTAAGTGAATTGACTGAGAAGCTGAGTGAGTTCGCTCAAACTGACTCAGAGCCTCAGGCTCCGCCCAACGCCACCCACAACCCGAACATTGAAGCACTCCCCAAAGAGCTATTGGACACGATTACGAACCTTCTTGCCAGTAAAAGTGACTTTTTAAACAATATTGGAAACTGTCTTGCGTCCAATGCGTCTGCTATCACTAGCATTGTTGACCAACTGTCCAAAGATATTCAGACCAAAGTCGTCGATGCCAAAGAATTTCAGGACCGTCTTAAAGCTGAAATTACTGTCGCTGTTGATAATCTATCAAAGGAGTTTCAAAGCAAAGTCGTCGGAGCCAAGGAATTCCAAGATAAACTTCAGTCTGAGGTTGCCACCGCAGTGGATCTCCTTTCGAAGGACTTTCAGACCAAGATTGTGGAGGCTAAGGAATTTCAAGATAAGATTCATGTGGCAGTGCAACGGCAAATACCTGAAGAGTTCCTCCGCAATGCACGAAATGCTGTCAAGTCCACGCTTTCAGAACCTAAGGATGAGCTGAAGGATGTCCACGAGAGCCTGCGTGATGATTTGAGACACTTTACTCAAACTTCCAGAATGTCCCAGCCTTGCCATCCTGTGCCCAAGCGACAGCGCAGGGCTTGGTGGTGCCCTTCTGTTGAACAGGCTGCTGTTCATCGAGTATTCTGCGACGCTTGTGACAAAGAAATTACTTCTACACGGTTCAAGTGCTTGGGATGCTTAGATTATGATCTTTGCGAAGATTGCATTCATCGCAAGAACCTAATACACTTCTCGGGTCATAGTTTCAATAAGATGTCCATGGGTGGTCAAAGTGCAGCTGTGTTCCAGAAAGTATACTGTGATTCGTGCAACATGCAAATTACATCTACAAGATACAAGTGCTACGGGTGCGCGGACTATGACCTCTGTGCTAACTGCATTCTCTCCAAGAACACTCTGCACCCAGAACATTCGTTTGAGAGGATTTCAATGGGCAGCGCACAGTCTACTTCTTCATGTCGCTTTACAATGCCCGCTGAGCCAGTTCACAATGGAATCATATGCGATGGCTGTGACAAGGCTATTGCGACTGGAATCCGTCACAAGTGCCTTAACTGTCCTGACTATGACCTTTGTGAGGATTGTGTCTTAAACCGCCACTACATTCATGCTGGACATACATTTGTCAAAATCAGGAGCAGTGATAATATTCTTGGGAGTGAATGTCCTCCTTGCTATGTGCATTTTGGCATTTACTGCAATGGTCCTCTTTGTGCGGATTCCACGGCACCCATTCATGGCGACCGATACAAGTGCATGCAATGTGATGACTTTGACCTCTGCGATAGTTGTGAGGCGAATCCTGCCACAGGCCATCCGCCGGATCATGTTTTTATGAAGTTACGCCAGCCACGCGATGTGGAGGCTGATCTGCTCAAAATCAACCACCTGCCTGAGTTTAAAACCTCTGAGCAAGAGGTGCCCAAGGCCCCTGAAGTCGCAACTCCAGCCAACGTGGTGGAACCCCCTGTTGCTGCGTCTAATCCCTTTGACTCTGCTTCTGAAATAGCTGACGTAGAAATGTCTTCGTCAACTGTCGAAGTTGCGGCACACCCTGTTCACGTCGAGGCGACAACGGTCTCGGTTTCCAAGTTGTTTGAGACTGAAGATTCTCACTGCTTTTCTATTGTTCTGAAGAACATTGGGGAAACTGAGTGGCCTGCTAATACCTGCCTCAAGTCTGATTTGGGTACGTCTTCAGCTTCATCCTTCAGTGTGGCTAATGGACAGTGCCACACATTTGTGCTCTCAATGACGCCAACAACAGATCTGGAATCTATTGTTAACAATATTTGGATTCTTTCATCGCCGGAGTTTGAGGCTCGTGTTTTCATTCATCTTAAGAATGAGTCTAATGAGTCTTCCATTGAGTCTCATACTGCCTCCTCCAACCTGTCGTCTTCGGAGGTAATCCTTCCTCGTCTGCCCCGTGAGTCGCCAGCTCTGGCCGACTCTACCAACTCGTTCTATAGCGCCAAGCAAGTCTCGACCCGCACTTCGCAGGAAGCCATGCACGAGTTCATGAGCAGCAACCGGTTTGAATCCGACCGTCATAGCAGTGCAGCTTCTTCATCGTCTGGAGAAGGCGAGGACGCGGAGCATGTTCAAGTTGCTGAGGTAGAGTCTGTGCGTTCGACGACCCTGTCCGAATCACCTGAACTTGTTTCAGCCACAGTCTCGCCATCGGTCATGGCCGCCTCGATCTCCGGCTCAGACGATGAGGTGGACGACATGCTGTTGGATGAAGACGACATGTTTACAGACTCGGAATATGAGCTTATCGAGAGCGAGATGACGGATTCCATGACACGCGATGCAAACGAGACTGCTTGATCTTGAATTTTGGGTCTTCTCGTGTAAAAAAAAAAAGTTTCTATTTTCTAATATCATGAAGTAAATCAAAAATAACATAAGGTAAATAAATAAGTAAAGGAATGATTTATCAAGGCTTAAGCCAGCTTGTCGTAGGGCGTATATCGCACATTAGACGACTTGCTTTTATTACTTTTGCCCTTGAATTTGCCTTTATCCTGGCCCTTCCCCTTCTTGCTCGCCGCCGTCGTGGGCTTGACATCGGTGGTCGCCTTCTTGAGCTGCACAGGGTGGTTGCCAATGTACTTGCCGTTCATCTCCTTCCACGCCCTGAAGTAGTCCTCGGGGTCGCGGAACGCGACAAACCCGTACCCCTTTGCGACCTGGGTGCGGGCGTCGCGCACGACCTTGACCTTGGCGAGGCTCGCAAAGTTGGCAAACGCGCGCTGCAGAATGTCGTCCGTGACCTCGTGCGACAGGTTGCCGACAAAGAGGCGGAAGTGCGAGGGGTCCCACTCGAGCAGAGACGCGTCGGCCCACGTCTTGCCGCCGCCGGAACGCACCACCGTCGCAGGCTTCGACGGCTTCTTGGAAACGAGCGTGTGCGGCGCCGCGACGGTGGCGGTGGGCGGCTTGGATATCGACGGCTTGTTCGGCAGGCCCACGCCCACGACGGTCGGGGCTGTGGCCGCAGACGGTGCAGCTACAGAGACAGCGCCCAGAGTACTGGTGGGATCGACGGTGTCGGCGGGCGAAGGCCTGCGGTCGTATGCGGATTGCTGCTGGGCGAGCGCCGCTGAGTACTCGGCGTCGGTGAGGCGCTGTTTGGAGTTGAAGTCGTCTTCGCCACTGTTCGGCGGTGAGGCCGAGGAAGCCAGTGCTGGCGGTGGGGTAGGTGTGCTGGTGCTTGACTTGGGTGTGGAAATGGTGCGCCAGCCCTTGCGGGCAGGTGGCGCCGACCCTGTGCTATTGTATCTCGATGACATTTGGCGATGGATCAACTATGAGACTTCACCCCAAATAAATATTTTTCACGTGTTGGTCAAACCCTAGCCCGAATTTTTCATCTACACTGTAACTTTTTACACCTCTTTGTCTGCATCTTTTTGATTAAACATGATTCAATTATAAATAGGGTGAAAATTCACTTCATGGAACAATATACATAAGAAACCCCAATCATTTACAAAGGTTCTTTTTTTTGGGTTTTTGTTTTGCTTCGGCGTCAATTGCGAGGAACAACAAGACAGTGTTCAGGCCAGCTTAAGAGCTTAGTTGTTCTCGGGTCTGAGCTTGCGAACCTCCTTGCCGACTCTCCAGATCTCAAGGTCACGGATCTCCTGCAGCTCAATCTCGAACTTGTCACGGTAGTCGGGCTGGGAGTTGAACTCAAGGGAGCGCTTGGTCTCGGTACCGTCAACGACAGAGTCGTAAAGCTGGTTGAAGACGGGCTTGAGGGCATCCTTGAATCTGGGGGACCAGTCAAGAGCACCACGGCGAGCAGTAGTGGAGCAGGCATCGTACATGTAGTCCATGCCGTACTTGCCAATCAGGGGGTAGAGAGACTGGGTGGCCTCCTCGACGGTCTCGTTGAAAGCCTCAGAGGGGGAGTGGCCACGCTCACGGAGGACCTCGTACTGGGCAAGGAACATACCGTGGATACCACCCATAAGGCAGCCACGCTCACCGTAAAGGTCAGAGCGGACCTCCTTCTCGAAGGTGGTCTGGTAAACGTAACCGGAGCCGACAGCAACGGCAAGGGCAATAGCACGCTCCTCGGCCTTGCCGGTAACGTCCTGCCAGACGGCGTAGGAAGAGTTGATACCACGGCCCTCCTTGAAAAGGGAGCGGACAGTGCGGCCAGAGCCCTTGGGAGCAACGAGGATGACATCAATGTCAGAGGGGGTCTCGACCTTGGTGAGATCCTTGAAGACGGGGGAGAAACCGTGGGAGAAGTAGAGGGTCTTGCCCTTGGTAAGCAAGGGCTTGATGTGGGGCCAGGTCTCGGACTGGGCAGCATCAGAAAGAAGGTTCATGACAATGGTACCCTTGGTGATGGCGGTGTCGACATCAAAGAGGTTCTCACCGGGGACCCAGCCGTCCTCCTGGGCGGCCTTCCAGGAAGCACCATCCTTGCGGACACCAATGATGACATTGAGGCCATTGTCTCTCAGGTTAAGGCCCTGGCCGTAACCCTGGGAACCGTAGCCAATGAGGGCGAGGGTGTCGTTCTTGAAGTAGTCAAGGAGCTTCTCACGGGGCCAGTCGGCACGCTCGTGGACAATTTCCTCGGTACCACCGAAATTGATGGTCTTGACGCCACGGGTCATCATGGGGGTGGCATTGGCCCTGGAGACGACGGGGCGGGTGGCAGCAGAGGCCAGGGCAGCGAAGGCACGCTTCTGGGTGGCAGAGCGGACGGCGGTGCGGGCACCGGCGGTTCTGAGGAGACGAAGGGCAGCTCTAGAGGACATGATTGAGGATGTTGTGGAGAGATGAAGGGAAGAGGACTAAAGAGAGGGAAAATTTTTCGGGCGGTGAAAAATTGCTACTTATATGGTTTGCGATTCGCTTTGTGCTTTGTGGGTGGTTCACTGAGTGCTGGCTGCAAGTTGGCTGTGCGTGGGATGATTGGCGGCAAGGGTTTCGTTATTTTGTTGCACTTTGTGGCATTTTGTTGCATTTTGTGTGCGTTTGACTCATTGGCAGGAGAGCGTGGAAGCATTAGTACGCGATTATGTAAGATTGCGCAGAGCGATAGCGGGGAATGGCTGAGCGCGCGAAGAAGGCCAGTGGGCGGCCAGTGCGGAGGGTAACAGGTGCCTAATGGGGAAAGAACGCGCATCCAGTATTTCCGCTTTTGCACAACACACAGCAAGTAGTGCAATGTTAGTCACGTGATAATAATTATTTCAAATTTCACACTATGAAGGGCCGGGCATACTGTACAGAGTAATTAGCGCCCATAGAAACATCCACAGGGTAAAACTCAGGATCGTGGGCACAAGAAGAAAAAAAATGCAAACACCAACAGTAAAAGTGTCCACATTATGATTTGCTTGGAACACCTTTTCACGATCGTCTAGTGTCTTAAAATCAAATGCTCAGTGTTGCCTATGATACACGAGAGACACGTTGCTAACTAGCGGCGTCACTGGTGGCATAGAAGTCTGGATCATCTCAACATTAATCTTATAATACATGGTGAGGGCCCACTGACATCGATTGTTACCCACAACGACTAGTGCTCTTGGCTTTCAGGTGCTGCCTACACACGTAGCGAATCAATAGTTACTAGAAACAAAGCAAGACTCCAGTGGCTTATATCGGATCCATGTCTAGCCCAAAAAAAGTTCTGTTCGTTACAAACATGCGAGTACAATTGCGCATATCTTCAGGTCTTGTTTTCATTGATCCTTAATATAACGCTATGAGAATTGATGAAATATTTGGCTAGAGGAGAGTCATCTTGTAGCCTGGGACCCCACTACTATGAGTACATGATCCAGCCATCGCAACTGATACATAGAGTCAACCGGTGTTATAATACATGCATGTGCCATTGCGATCGCGATGCCCCGATAACGCTTCGTTGAATTGCCCCGATCGCTATGTAACTATATCAGCATGCACATGATAAGTTATAAACAATATCGAACAGACAGAAAGGATGGTGACCAGTTATATATCAGCGCTGTGATTGTTGTCTAGTGATAGTACACCATACGGAAGTACTCTTCAGCACTGGACTTATCAAGGTTCACAGATCTATTCTAGTCGTATTACTATTAACCGCTTGTCCATGACTATATCATGCCCTCCACCTCTTTGTCATTCTTGAACGCCGTCTTGACCTCCTCCTCCGCAACGGTGAGCCGTATCCTCGCGCTTCGCTCACCTCTCATGCTCTGCTGGACTAGCACTCCGCCTTCCACCAGCTCCGTCACGGCCTTCAAGAATCCCTTCATCCGGATCCTTCCATCGCCATACAAGATCTCCAACAGCTTATCCGCCTTTTGCGATAGCTTACACAGCCGCTGCGTCTCTTCAAGAATGTCACCCAGCGAGTTTTCAACTACCCCGCTGCGTCGGATCCGGGCCAAGACGGCCGACAGAAAGATTTTGCACGCGAGCGGGAGGCCCTGCAGGTACAAGAACATGGGCGAGTTGGTCGTTTCGTCAATGGCGCGCTTGACGTGACTAATTTTTACACGCTGGTCGTTGCCGTCGGCTTGTGCAAGCTCGACTGCGCGCCGGCAAATGTCAAGTGCGCGCCGCGCATCACCACTAACACTGGCGACCTTGCGCGAGGCAAATTCAATCGCGTCTTTCTCCACAATCCCGCCTTCAACGTCAATAAGCCGCGACTCGATGATTTCTCTCAATTGATCATGGTTGTAACCAGGAAACTGGATACGAGTCAGACCTAAGCGCGACGAGATCTTATTAGACAGCATTCGTTCCGGCAAGTCCATGGTGTTGGCTACAGCGACCACCACCAACTTGGAGTTTCGGAACGTGGGCCAGTTGAAAAAGTTGTACATGACACCTTGCGACTTGGTGACCAGCTGGTCCATCTCGTCCATCAGCACCAGCACTGGCACACGTTGAGGGTTGGCCACTTTGAACTCCTTCTCAAGAAGCGCCACTGCATTCGCTGAGCTCACGCGCTGGCCACTAATCTCCTCCCATAGAGTTTCATAGGCCTCCAGCGGATTAATCAGTTTCATGCCATTGATCTCAATGAACGAAAACTCCGGTAGCTCGCCCTCTTGGCATCGGAGTTGCAACTGTGAAATAACCTCACGGACTGTCGCCGTCTTGCCCGTACCTGGTGTGCCGCTTACGTAGATACAACTACCTGTTTCTGCATTGATTGCGCTTTCCAAAGCCAAGAAAATCTGCGAAAACTCATTCTCGCGACAGGGGAGCGAATCCGGCACAGTCGAGACATGAAGGCTTCCTCGTGCAACTTGATGTTGTGATACTATTCCTGCTCCGTCAATGGCTGGGCGTTGCGGAAGCGTTGACGCCGATCGCGGCGCCTTTACAAAAATGCGTCGCGTGGGAGTACGCAAAATATCCTTTATCGGGCTCCTATTCTTTCGGGGCGACGCAGATTTCGGCGTGCGCGGTGTAGGCGTTTCTGGTGGTGTCACCTTTCGCTTCTTGCGCGGCGTAGTGGGGGCCTGTTTTTTAGGGACTTCTGGTTCTGGAACAGGGACCTCGAAATCGGAGTCATCATCGTCAAAGCCGTCATCGGCGGTTTCAAATTCGCTTTCAGAATCCGAATCGTGGCGAGCATTGCGTTTGGACGATTTTGTGGGTGATGTTTTCCGTTGAGGCCGACTTGCCCTTTTATCGGAAAGATCTGATTCATCATCACTGATGACCACCGTCTCCTTGCCCGCTACAGCTTCTGCAGGTTCAAGATTTGGCTTCTCTTTAACCACGCGACCCGGCTTGGCCTTTTTAGCCCGCTCATGAAGTTTAGAAGCCAGCTTGTCAATTTTGGCACTTAGATCAGGGCCCTCTTCATCCAGAGACCCGTGACCCTCTGGCAGTGGTTTCGGATCGGCATTCTTCTTGGGTCTGCCTCTTCGTTTAGGTGTAGGAGCGTCGATATGTAAATCGGGCCTGTTGTCCACAAGCGCACCAGAGACTACTTCCTTTTTCACTTCGCTGGTCTTGGTAGTGTTGTGTTGCACGCTTGGCTCAATTAACGACGGGGCATGCAAATCTGGGGTCTCTTTAAGTGCGTGCTTCTTGATCGACCGCTTGGCGTTCACGGTCTCGCTCAAAATAAATTGCTTAATTGTGTTAATGTAAATGTCGGGATTCCGATTGTAGACTTCGTTCCAGTCTATTTCTTGCGTGAACTTGACTTTGTTCGAATTAAACCCACGGCGCGTGAAAAAGGTGAGCTTAGGATCTTTGAGCGTGGAAAATTCGGCAAACGAAACCATCTCACATGTGTCAATCAGCACATCCAGTTCATTCTTATCTTCGTCCATCGTGAAATACAATTCTCCCTTGTATAGTTAGTAGCTATTTTCTTTCAATTGCCAGACAGCCATACTTCCAATGCGTCTTTGCGACGTTTGCTCAAAGGGAGAACATCTAATGGATGTGTGAACCACAGTGTTCTCACCTCCACAATCCCCTTCGTAGTAAAAGAGAAATCATGGATCATGCCCACGAAGGGTCTTTCTCCATCCGAAGCAACAAGCACACAATCGCCCTGTTTGAAAATTTTACCATCGGATTTGCGCCGCACTGCCGTAGGATTTAGTTCCGTTACGCCGCGGAGAGCACGCTTCGAAGATGTATCAGAGGAGGTAGGTCGTGGGCTAGCGCTGCCACTGTCATAAATGAATTCCCAGTCAATGTCCGCCATGCTGCTGGTGGTCTCGGTAAGTGTGAAGGAAGTGGGAATTTCAGATCATGACTTTCCTTACCCTGGAAAACACAAGGATGCTACTGTAAAACGATTCTTATAAAACATTTATTCTGTATACAAGACCAATATTGAGCATGCCTGAGCATTGTGAGTAAACAATGCTCAGTACCATATATGCAAACGCTCTTCAGCCAGATTTAACTTGTGATCTAACTCAAACCAAACAATTATGTACTATTCGCTAATGACAACAAGTCAAAGAGAGTTTTAATTAGACTTTTCATTTTTGTGTTCAATCTCACCCTGCTCTGCAGGCTCTTTCCCATGGAGCCTAATATACTTGTCGCTTAAAGGTAGTTCATCCTCGACATGACCAACAGTGATCACAGTGCCCTCCCATCTGTCCATGAACGCTTTGCACTGCTCAACGCGCCAGGAGTCCATGCCCGAGAAAGCTTCATCGAGGATTAAAATGTCTGGGATTTTGACAACGCTGCGTAGAAATAGAACAGTCTTTTGATCGCTGAGGGAAAGATCATGGAGGGGCGTATTGGGTTCTATTTTGAATTCGGCGAGCAGATCAGTAATGCGCTGCTTTTGGAAATCGCTGAGTTTATCGCGAGGAGGCACAAGTGAGCCGACAATATAGCCAGTGGAGACCGATTCATAAGCAGTCAGTTCAAGTGGGAACAGGGCGTGAATTTCAGGTGACGCATGGCCAATCATCTCGTTAATGCTAAAGTAGTTGTGCTTTCCCGTTTTGCGGGGAACGCCGTTGATGATGATTTTTCGGTTCCAGGACTGAGGGTGGTCAGCCGTGATCATGGACAACAAGGTGGATTTTCCGGTTCCATTATCGCCGCGAAGGTGCCACTTTTCGCCCCGGCGAACTTGCCATTTGAGGTCTTTAAGGACGACTTGTCCGTTGTATGAAATGTTAATTTTGTCGAGTTCGAGAATGACATCTGTGGATTGCTTGCGGATCCGGTGTTTTCGTTGGTCGTTTTGCTTCAAAACGGCATGCAGCTTGTCGCGCTCCTGTCGACGTAAATGAGCAAGCGTATCTTCAAGTTCATGTATCGGGCCCTGTCTTATAATACCCTTTGCGTTCGTGATGGCCACATGCGTTATCCAAGAAGGAATTCGGTCTTGATACCTCAGACCGATTACAACATGCGGATTAGGCGGCAGCATCTCTAAAACATCTGAAAGCATTCCTCTGGCTGAGGGATCCAATCCTAAATAAGGATCGTCAATGAGCAGTATTCGCGGTTTCTGGAGCAATGCCCTTGCCAGTCTCGCTCGACGCATTTGGCCATTGCTTAGCCCCACCACCCAGCGATTTGCCAGTTCGTCCAGCTTTAGCTGGTGCATTATCTTTGTAATCTCTGCAGAATTGGCGCCTGCCGCTGTGCCCAATGACTGGCCCAAGTACTTGCACAGCGAGAAGTCAAATTCGTCTCTAAAATGTTCATATCTTGCAGAGAGATGGGAAACGGGGATCGAGCCCTTGAATTCGACAAGCTGGATCGCTTGTGATGGCCATATGTTTTTTTCTAGAAATGGATACTGTCTGGATAGCGCAGGTTGAGGAATATACTTTGCGGCGAGGACGTTTAGCAACTCTGTTTTGCGGGGCCCTGTCACCGCCCACCTCTCGTTTGGGTTAATGGTGAGAGAAATAGGGTTTTCAAAGATGCTCTTTTTCACCGCATCGCTGAACGGCCGAACCAGACAGTTCTCTAGCTGAACGAGAGGAACCTTTGACATTTTTGCGGTTGACGAAAGGCCCAAGGGAAGTCGATGGGTTGATCGATACGTCTCGATTGGAGCACGGCTGAGATTTACCCTACTGCAAATTCGGCCTTACCCTTATCCCTTGCCCTGGTCCTTTGGCTTGCGATGATAGCCCTTTTGCGTTCGTTTAGAAGGGCAACGTCCTTGTTGTTGTCCTTTTTTTTCCTGCTATTCAGCTTCTCCTCGCTTTCAAACCATAAAAGCATAGTCAACAACACCGCAACCCATCAGATTCACCATGGATGAAGAGTACGATGTCATTGTTCTGGGTGAGTAGAACCTGCGCGACATGTAGCTCTACGTACTAACCACTTGTAGGCACTGGTAGGTTTATCTATGCCCCCCGCATAGGTGTGTAGCTAACTATTTAGGTCTCACCGAGTGCATTCTCTCCGGCATCATGAGTGCCGAGGGTAAGAAGGTTCTGCACATTGACAGACAAGACCACTATGGCGCGTAAGTAGTACATGGCGAGTGATTACGGTGCTCTAACAGCCTCCCACAGCGAGTCCGCCTCATTGAACCTTACACAGCTTTACAAGAAGTTCCGTCCTAGCGCGACACCTGCAGAGTCTCTCGGCAAGGACAGAGATTGGAACATTGATCTGATCCCCAAGTTTGTTATGGCTGGTGGTGAATTGACCAAGATTTTGACTCAGACCGCTGTGCTGCCCTATCTCGAGTTCACTCAGATTTCTGGCTCTTACGTCTACCGCGATGGCCGCATTGCCAAGGTGCCAGCCACGCAAATGGAGGCCATCAAGTCTTCCCTGATGGGCTTATTTGAGAAGCGCCGTGCTCGCAACTTTTTGGAATTTGTAGGAAACTACAAGGAGGAGGACAAGGCTACCCACCAGGGCCTCAACCTGGACAAGAACACAATGGCCGAAGTTTACCTTAAGTTTGGTCTCGAGCCCGGCACCCGTGACTTTGTTGGTCATGCCATGGCTCTATGGACCACTGACGACTACCTTCAGAAGCCTGCCCGTGAGTCTGTTGAGAGAATCATCATGTACGTGCAATCGGTGGCAAGATACGGCAAGTCACCTTACATCTACCCCTTGTACGGACTGGGAGAACTTCCCCAGGCTTTTGCTAGAATGTCTGCTGTCCATGGCGGTACCTACATGCTGAACAAGCCCGTTGACAATGCTGTGTTTGGCGAAGATGGAAAGGTTATCGGTGTCAAGTCTGGTGAGGAGGTTGCCAAGGCTCCTATTGTCATTGGCGACCCCACGTACTTCCCGGATAAGGTACGCAAGACCGGCCAGAGGGTCATTAGAGCCATGTGCATTCTGAACCACCCCATTCCCAACACAGACAACCTCGACTCGCTGCAGCTGATCATTCCCCAGAACCAGCTCAAGCGCAAGCACGACATTTACATTGCGGTTCTGTCGTCGTCGCACTTTGTGTGCGCCAAGGGCCACTACATTGCCATCATTTCGACCGTCATTGAGACGGATCAGCCCCACGTGGAGATTGAACCTGCGTTCAAGCTCCTGGGCCCGCGCGAGGACACGTTGATGGGCATTGCCGAGTTATACGAGCCGATTGAAGATGGCACTAAGGATAATGTGTTTATTTCGCGGTCGTACGATGCGACTTCGCACTTTGAGACAACCACGGACGATGTCAAGGACCTGTACCTGCGCATCACGGGCAAGCCTTTGGACCTCAGCAAGGCCAAAGACGAGGCCGAGGCAAATTAGCGTGGGGCTCGTTGATATTAATACATAGTATAAAGTAGGAGAAATAAATGAATTTTTTTAATCGTCAGGCATGACATACGCACTATATTCGAGAAACTGTCGACCGTAAAATTAAATTAAAAATTTGCATTTGTCCAAATTAATTTGCTATTTTTACTGATTGGATTTCAAAATTTTTACATGAAATATTACCATTTTTTCCCTTTCTTCAACATGAGTAGGGCTGTCTTTGCTGCAGCTAGTACGAGGGGTTCTCTCGATTAGGATCCTTTGTCTATTTCCGATGATGTCCGTATTAGCACTGCTAGTATAAGTAATATCGTTTTTAGTAGTACCACTACCAAGCTATCGCAAGACTCGATATCGTGCTAGTGGGCAGTATTAGTAGCGTCGAGATATGATATGCCGGATACTACAGCCCCGCCCGACCTGTGCCCCTGGCTGATTACACCACGCGCGTGCGATGTCCCAAGCGTGCACGGCGACCAAAAGTCCATGATTTTCTACCTCGACAGCTTTTTCGACCCCTGCAGGACCATATGGAGCAGGCGAGCGCGCGCTCTTCTTCGTCCGCATAGATGTATCCACTAGTGGCGCCAACATTTGAATGCAGGAGACGGCAGTAGCGGCACCACTTGGATACATATGGAGCAAGCAGAGGTGTACTACCAGCAGTACGTAACTGGTGCAGAGGTCTGGGAGAGGAGATGCCGGTTTTTTCAGTAAATTCGGGCACACCGAGGTAACGTTGAGGGCGCCTGCAGCTATAGCGACCATTCATGGATGGTCGTGCAAGTTCGAGCGTATGTGCTGGAATGTGCAGAGCGTTCGGGTGGGTCTGCCGGGCGCGTGATTGGCGAGACATAAAGAGCCTATGTAGGTCATGAGCTTCAATATTAACTGTTCATGTCGGGCGGCGCGCGGTGGAAGCCGACGAGCTTTGGAAAGGTAGGATCCATACGTCTTGGTGGTGGGTACATAGTTAACTCAACCAGTTATCTAAATGGATGTTCAAATGGGTGTTTACTACTGTTCTGCTCAAGGCTGTTCAATTTTAATGTTCCTGACGCCAGATGCGCAGTGGACGAGCTGCAGTTCCTGGTCATGCGGCATGTCAGTAAGCTTTCTGGGGGCGCCAGGAACCGGAGGAGGAGGAAGAGCCTAAGAGGGGTGTTGTACCCGCAGGGCCCCTGTCGGCAGCCGTATGGGGGGCACCCATGGCGGTCAATCGGGGCAACTGTTGTACAGAGAGCCGACGAGAGCGCTTCCAGATGTCGCCAGTGAATTAATTCAGTCGGAGAAACGAAGGAATCCGACCATCATCATTTTCAATACTGCGTTTTGGATCGACCATGGACTATGAATGCTAGCTAGCTAGTCTCGACTTTGTACGAACAAGGGAGGAAACCGCGAAAGGAACAATTGAAGACAGGGTGTGTACCTGTGGGAACTATAGAGCTCTTCATATCAATTGAGGATGTCGAGAAATTCAGAATGCATGCTAGTGCCTTGTTTGTTTTGTTTGTCTGGCGGCGTCATTCAGTAGCATCATTGTATCATCGTCACCAGCTACGCAGTTAGGCAGGTGTGTGTACATTGATACTATGGGATGATGACATCCACAGCGCTGGTGTTTCTAAACATACTACATGTACCCCTATGATTGGTACGTAGTATATGGTGGCATAGTAGAACATTTTGAACGTAGCAGTAGTAGCCACGGCGTGGGTTTTGCTAGTATGGCGTGTGGTTGGCGCCAGTCGACGTCATTGCTCGGCGTGTGCTCGCTCTTTTGGGCCATGGTGAATGCGCTGTATGCCGAGTTGAGCGCCAATTCGCTAGACGAGCGCCAGCTGTTGACCCAAGTGGGCCGCGTGCGTTCAGCTAGTTTGGGCAAACGCACAACATTGGAATTGCCCATTTCACATACTCAAAATGTTGCTTAGTCTGCTACCTGTAATTTCTAGCACTTGCACATCCTCAAGTCGCATTTGTTTTTTCTATTCCAGTCTCTTGAGCGCTACGATATAAATATACTGCCCTCTGTGTCTATTCATTCTCTTTTTTTTTCTCTTCCTTCCTTCCTTTCTTTCCTTCTCCAATCCTCAGTCACTCTCGTTTCAACCTCAACCACTCCTTACTCTCATAAAAATGCAATTCTTCACTACTGCCGGCGCCCTTGCCGCCCTCATCTCCGTCGTCGCCGCCACTCCCCAGATTGGCGAGACCTTTGGCCTCATCACCATCCACTCCGGCTCCTCTATCCAGAACTCTGGTCTTGCCGTCACTGACTCTGGCGACGTTGTCGTTGACCCCACCAGCAAGAACTGGTTCGAGGGCAAGTTCACCTCCGATGGCACCATCTCCTCTGGCTCTGGCTTCCTCAACATTGTCGACGGCAAGCTCATTGTTTCCAAGGCTGGCGGCGTCTTCACTGACGACGGCGAGGACCACCTCGTCTTGGGCAGCGACTCGTCCAAGGGCACGAGCTTCTACGCACACAAGTCTGGCGCCGTCTACAACATTATGACCTCCAGCAGCGGCAGCGACGACATCTCTGTTGCCCTCCGTATTTTCTACAGCTCCGGTTCCGGTTCCGGTTCCGGTTCCAGTGGTTCGTCTGCCTCTGGTTCCGCCTCTGAGTCTGCCTCTGCCTCTGAGTCTGCCTCCAGCACTCTTTCTGCCCCTGTCACTGTTGAGACCAATGGCACCACCAATGGCACTACTACCGTTCCCCAGGCCAACGGTGCCTCTGCCGCCGCTGTTCCCTTTGGCGCTATTGCCGTTGGTGCCGCTCTGCTCCTGCTGTAAGCGGTCTGTTTCTCATGAGTACTACTACCCTGTGGGCCATTAATTGTATTACGAGTCTAGCTTGTTTGGTTTTTGAAAGCCCTGTTTATTGTTATTATCATAATTATTTCTAATTCTAATTGCCCCTATTTTATTTTATCAACTAAATTTCAATGTATTTTTTTTTTTTTTTTTTAAAAAAAAGGTGTTTTTTAAACAATTTTTAATTTTTTTTTTCAAGTCGAGTACTAGCACTACTACGTAGTAGTTTGAGTTTGTGCGTAACGCTTTTGAACGATCGATTGAGTGCTTGTTTCAGGCACAAGACCACCGCCAGTAATTGCAACATTGAATATTTTGGGATGGTGACATCAACAGTCTTATAATTAGAAATTTACAACGAACGTGAATTCATGATATCGGTGATCGCGTATACTACCATACATGGCCCCTGCGCTCGACATCCAAAGTGCCTGCGTTACGCAGTTGACACGGTGATGTCAATGGATCGTTGAAATCAGCCATGAAGACTGATATCACGATGGATCCGAGTGTGCTGAAAAAAAGGTTCAGTGCTCCGCAACTCTATAGCTCTCAAGTGCTATATATAGATATACAGTGTGGCAATGATTCCTCAGACCTACTACGCTGCCTTAGGCCACCTCTGATCAATCTTCAAGTGCTTTATATAGTATCATTCAACTTGATGATCAGTGATTGATGATTGGTGCTGATCTTCAAAGCAGCCCGGCTTAAGGCTAATATTAAGGCTGAGCTAGTGTCTCGGATATTTCGGGGGAACTTTACTCTCCTTAGAGGGCACGGCCGACGTCGCGGCGCCCGGGCCCTTATAACTCGATTCATGAATTACGTGGGGAGAACTCGAGACGCACAACGCCCAATCGATCGACACACATAAAGCTGTATGAATCTGCAATGAGTGACGTCACACAATGTTAATTATGTAATAAACAAGTATTATATAAGCACACAAAGTATACGCTGTACAGTACATGGTACATTCAAAACACTGATCTATGGATCCTTGCCTGCGAACATGAGTTTGAAAACTACATACATGGCGCTGAGTTTCGAGTCCAGTCATGGGCCTAGGCTAGGACCAGCATCTTGTCATGGCACTTGAAGACTAAAACCTTGCGTACATACATGTACCTACTACTAACTACTAGTAGTGCTCATGGAACATGAATTGCAAAAGCAGAATATTCTGAAACACCGACTACGTAACTAACTCACTCTAGAGCTCAAGTGCTAGCTACTACATCAATAGCCTCATTATACATGCCAACTGGTATATACAAAATAACATTTGAATATCAAGATCATGGATGAACCGTCGTACGCATCTAGAAAGACGTTCAACATTCCAGACGTGTGGTCTATAATGATACGCTTGAGAATTCCCCAGAGTTCAACAGTTGGACCAGCTTAGTGCCACCACATCGCCTTCAATGTCTTTTTAATTACCTTGCTTACACAAGCCATTACTTCATTCTTAATCATCAAGCGGGCGTGGTTTCGAGGATATTCATGGGCCCGGACGACATTCCAAGGAGCTAGCTGGCTTGGGATCAGTTACATGATTGATATTAACATGTGTTTGTACAGCATGTAGAGCTCAAGTGTAGCATGTACTACACAGCTAGCGTTTTATGAGTGTGGATTGATGGCACTAACATGGATATCGAAGACCCCATGGGGTATGTCTAGCGCTCTTTGTTTTTTAGCCTTTGAGAAGTCAATTAATGCTATTTTACATGGGCTTATAACTAATTGTCTTCATCTAATGCATTTTTGGGATTGAATTCGATTGAGGATGGTGTGAAAGATCTGGCGAAATCGCAGTATATATTATTGTGGGCCATACCATACCACACATGCGGAAATACGCGCGGGTGCCCATGAAATACCAAACTTGTAATAAACAGACTTATTTCATTGCTTGTACTTATTCTTGTTATATATCAATATCAACTATAAAATATATATATATTCCATCTAATTACTCAACAGCCAGCTTTTTAAAGACCCCTAAGCTACTGGAAGTCGGCAGTGCGCTGGGCCGTCGAAACTTATAACCAAACAAACTTGTGAACAAACGCAATGACCCAATCATGGCCATCATATATACAAACACTCACTCTCTCTATGCAGAACAATCCCTCGAGACCTACGCCCTCCTCCCCCACCTCCCCTCAGCAACACTTCCTGGATCCCTCGTTTGTCACATACGCAGCTGCTTCGATCCCTCGAACTCTCCCCCAACGTTCAACGTTGGCCACCTACACCCCATTTTTAAAGTTTCCTAACAAAAAGAGTTCCAGAATCAGAATATTATTCCTCCACTACCCGCCGTTTGCTTTGTTCTCTTTTCTTTCTCTCTCTCTCTCTCTTTCTTCCGTAATATTACAACTCAATTGCCTTGAAACTATACAAATTTTCCCCGGGCCAAAGTAGTAGAAGAAGCAAAAACTCGAGCCACACACACCGAGGACGGACCCTCCGCGTACCACGCTAGTGCCCAACCCACTCCCCTCCGGCCGCATAGGCTCCATGCCGACACAAACCCTCATGGACGTCGGCCATCTGGCCGACGAACTCGAAGTCCACATCGACGAAACTACTACTACTACTACTACCGCCTCATATCCAACTCTACAAAATACGCACCGCACAACAAGCTCCCCCCGCAAACGCAACATCCCGCTCCCGAAGAGAGCGTCCACGCTGCCGCCGCCAAAAGCAGAGCCAAACAACAACGCACCGCCGCCGCCGCTGCTGCCGGGCACCCGCAGCTCCAACAGCCCCAACGCCAGCTTGCTCCACGAGAGCCACTCCGACATTGTGCTCTCGACCACAGCCGCCTCCCACGACCTCGTCTCGAGAAACCAGTTCCTGGTGCCCACCGTCAACACGAGGCTCAAGAAGTCCATCTCGCTCGCAAACCTCGCGCCCCCGCCGCAGTTCATCCTCGGCTACGACGAAAATGAGCCACCGGCCCTGACGCCCGGCAGCAGCCGTGACGACGACGTCATCAGCGTGTCGCTGTCGGATTTCGACGAGACGGCGCGCTGGGCCGACGACGAATGCTGCTACTGCCGATTGGCCGACCGCGCCGAGCAGGAAATCCTTGGATCCAGCCCCACCGCCGAACGAGGCGCTCTGCCAGAATGGAAATCGCCGCCGCCTGTTGGCTCGCCAGTGGCCTCGAGCGGCGACGAATCAACCCTCAGCATACCAATGTCGCACGCGTCGTCCGTCAATGCCAACGACCTGGCCGCGGCGGACTCGGACCCCGCAAAGGACGTGGATCACGATCTGGTGTCGTGCCCAAGCTACTCGTCCCTCAACGCGACCGCAGACTTTGATCCTCCACCACCGCCGCCGCCGGCCCCACCCAAGCCACTCGAATCCAGCGACACTCCTCCTGCCATCGCCTTAGCAGCTACGACGTCTGCTGCCGCCGCCGCCAAATGGACACCAACAACGACGCCTCGCAATAGCACGCACCTCTGCCATATCCACCGACACGCAATCCAGCAGCGGCTCAAGTTCTTCCAGCACTCACGCAAGAAATTCGTGCTAAGGCCCCAGCATGACACGGCCTTCGCGGTCCCAACCCCGCCCACCGTCGAGTCGGCCGCGCCCCCAAACCAGTGGGTCTACTCCACACAGATCCCAGAGACGTTCCGGTACGGCCACAAGCTGCAAGCGCCGCCTCTACAGGACAAGGACGAGACCGGCGCAGCAGCAGGAGATGGAGAAGGAAACCGGAAAGAAGTGGACGACAAAATGGTGGCCCGCATCCGGCGCCGCGTCAGCAAACACCCGCCGCCGCTGATGCCGCCGCAGCTGGAGTCGACGTTCATCAACACGAGCGTGCGCGCGCCAAAGGAGGAGGACCTGGGCCCGGCAGGCCGCCCCAACCATGTCGTGCTCAACCACCTTGCAACCACGTCCATCAAGCATGACGTGCTGGCCGTCGCCTGCACCTCGCGATACCGAACAAAGTTCTGTAAGTTTCCAATCCATCAACAACCCCCCTTGGCTATAGTACTAACACCTTTTGTTTTCTAGATACACAAATCCTGTATACTCCAATGTAATAGTAAAAAAAAAAAAAAAGCACTATTTGATTAAAATGAATATGAATATCATCTGTATTTGTTAATTTGCTCACGATTCGGAATTGGTTCATGCTACGCTAAGTCTGGCCAAACGACGTAATGGACAGGTCCTTCATGTTCTGCAAAACCTCCTCCACCTTGTTATCCAAAGCGCCCGTGGCATACTCTTCCCTCGTGCTCGCATCCAGGTACTGCTGCACCTGGGCCAGCCTCGTATAGCTCTCCGTGCAGAACCTCAGCTGGATCTTGACGAGGGCCTCGAAGCTGGGGTCCAGGTAAGGCACGCGCATGTCGATGAGCTTGGGCAGCTCGGAGGTGAGCTGCTCGTTGAGCTGCTCGTACTGCTCCTTGCCGAACTCGAGCTCCTTCTCGAGGCGCGGCAGCTTGGTCACGTCGTCGCTCGGCTTCTCCGTCAGGCGCCTCACCTTGGCCCGCAGCGCGTCGTAGTCCTTGAGCTTGTGGCTGCGCTTCTTGATCGCCTCGTTGACGTCCGCAAAGTACGCGCAGAACCGCGTGATGGGGTCCAGCACCGTCTCGCGGAACGGCCCGTCCAGCGCCTTGACCGTCTCGCTGTCGAGCTCCTGCACCGCCGTCAGGTAGTACTTGGACACGCCGTCGCGCGTGCCCGCGTCGCCGTAGAACGCGTCAATGGTCTCCGCGATGCGCGTCTGGCTCGCCGTCATGGCCCGCAGAGAGTCCAGGTAGCCCTTGGCTTCCTTCTGCAGCTTGTTGCACGCCGTCTCCATCGTGTGGTACCGGCGCTCTTCCACCTCAAACACCTTGTCGACCGTCTTCTCGACATGGCCCGTCTTCATCATGACCTATCGCACTTGGTTAGCTAATTGGACCGGTGGCGGTCGAAACGTCGGCATCTCGCGGTTAATCGGGGCGCACGGAACTTACCGAAGTGCCGGCACGACTGACGGCTTTCTTGAACCCGTTCCAACTCATTGTATATTGACTTTAGATGTTTAGAACGTTCCGTGTGAATGTAATGGAGGGGAGTTATGCTATGAAATATGAAAGATGTTGGTTGCAGAAGTAGTTGTGGAGAGATGAAAGTGCGGGAGTGCGGGAGGGACAGTTGGAGCAGGCAGTGCCGGGCATTGAGGCCAAGACTTCCATCGGCTGATTCAGACACCGGAAAACACACGAACTCAAAATGCAACAAACCCCATAATTTACCAACATCAAGCCCTACTACACACAATGATGATGATGATTTTTTTTTTTTTTTTAATTCTTCGTTCATTACGGCACAACTTTTAGAAAAACATTCTTACAATAAAATAAAAATACAAGGTGCTTATTTGTTGGAAACGATGGCATCGTACTTCTGCTTGAACCACTTGATGGAGTCCTCCTTGTTGATCTTGTGGTGCTTGCCAATCTTGCCCTTGCATCTCTTTCTCAGGGCAACACGGGCACCGGGGCGGGTCATTCCGACGTAGAAGTCCATGCCGTAGATACCGATATTGGGGTCGTACTTGATGCCCAGATCAATGTGCTCGGAGATACCGAATCCAAAGTTGCCGGTCTCGGAGAAGTTGCGCTCCTTGAGCTCGTACTCCTTGACCTTGAGGCCACGCTCGAGAATCTCCTCGGCCTTGGGGCCACGGATGGTGACGTGCACAGCGATCTTTTCGTTACGGCGGATGCCAAAGGTTCGGACGGTGTAGCGCGCCTTGGAGTAGACGGGCGTCTGACCGGACAGCTGCTCGAGCACCTTGGCGGCACGGGTCAGTCTGTCACCGGACTCACCGACACAAATGTTGAGGGTGAGCTTCTCAATGCGCAGCTCACGCATGGGGTTGGCACTCTTGTCGCTCTGATTTCAAAGGTTAGCTGTACATTCCTTTCCCTTGCACTAAATGTAAAACAAGGCGGAGCGTGTATAGAAGCATGAAGACCACTTCAAACTTCCAACTAGTGTCCGTCTGTTGTTGCAGCACTACTCACCATCTTTAGTTGTCGAAGGATGTGGTTCAAATGGAATACTTGTCGAACTGCCAGTGAAAGGGTCAAGAAAGATTTTTTTCCAATATTTTCGACAAGGCGAAAGTGCCAGGCTAGGGTTGCTGGCTGAAAAAAGTACATAGCATCCCAAAAAGGAAAACAACCAGAAGAACCACCCCATGAACATCTCAGAATAGAAATATAAAGTCACGTTAGGGCTGTACCCTAATCTAACATACCTCCAACAATCTGTAAACGCGAAACCTGTGCGCGTCGCCATAATATTGACACTTTCATATCTATTCCGTCTAAACAACAATAACACGATTACTTTTGACATTTATTACATCATAACTATGCGGTAAAACTTATTTCTCAGCAGCCTTCTTGTTGAGCTCAGCAGCCTTCTCAAACTCCTCCTTGAAAGCGTTGGCGTTGTCGGCATTGCCAAATCTAATGGCAAGAGTCGCAGCCTCAGCCTCACCTTCACTGAAGTCAGCAGTGACGTTGTAAACCCAAGAACGGTCGGAGCCAACATTGGGCTTGAGCTCAGAGTCGGCAGAGACTATGTTGTTAGCAAAAGAAGCCAGTCAAAATAGGACCTAAACTTACTGTAGTGGTTGGCGCAGATCTTGAGGGTCTTGTCACGGCGCATGAGCAGACGGACCTTTCCGGTCTCTTTGTGCTTCAGGAAACGAACATCACCGGTTCCGCGCTCCTTCCACTCCTTAGCTTCAGCATCGTAGCGGAAAAGCTTGGCGCGGCTGCTACTGTTAGCATAAGTCTTGCGCAACTCTCTCATTACACTCACATCTTGTAAAGAACTTCCTCCTCCTCTTCGTTGGTCTTGACCTCAACCTTCTCGAGCTGAACAAGGGGCTCAAAGTGCACATCAGGAGACTCGGGGGCCTCGTCTTCCTTATCGGCAGTCTCCTCCTTGTCCTCAGCCTCATCTTCCTTCTTCTCAGCCTTTGGCTTGGCACCACCAAACATGGCGAAGGGGTTGGCACCAGTGGAAGATCCGCCAAAGACGGCCTTTTGGGTCTCGGTGGCGGTCTCCTTCACGGTCTCGGCAGCATCGGCGGCGGCATTGGAAACAGCCTCAACGACCTCGGTGGCCTTCTCAGTTACCTTATCAGTGGCAGACATGTTGTGTTGATGTGTGCTAAAACGAGTTAGTCATATGGTACTTCTGATCCAAAATATAAGACGCCCCACAGATCAGACGAAATAGTAAACCATTAAGCGAGCAATACAAGCAACTCGGCTCACTCGTACAACACAGGGCTTAATCTTATTCTGGTAATTTCTCCATGACACATGGGGAGACAATGCGAACAGTGATATCACATACTTTGGGATTTGACAGTGGGATGGGTATTTGACAACAAGTCAAGATGGATTTCAAGGAGAAGCAGGAAGAAAATTATGGTGCGAAATCAAAAATTTTTGGGGGGCCGTGAAGAAGCACAGTGCTATCGTTGTTGTTGCTGGCACGTTGTCACGACAACCTGACGTAAATATTTGCAAATGATTAATAACGCTACTCCATTGTTATGTAATTTTAACTTTGATAGATTTCCGTTCCCACCATCGCAAGAAGCGCTCACCCTCTCATCATACTTACAAGCCAACATCAACGCCACGATGGACGCCATTGCCAATAAATACTCATACGAGAGCACGCTCGATCATGGTGCCGACGACGAGGCTACCGAACTCATCAACCCTCAAATCAACTCCCTCCTCCCTTCTCTAGCTGTGCCTCCAATTTCTCAAGTACGTTCATTTGCCTCCCAGGCGCTATTGATTCAGGCCCCTGCTAACATTATACCAGCCCACTGCGTTTCTGCGCGCACACACAGATGACAACACCAATCCGGACGTCAAGATCAAAATTGCGCACGGTACTACCACGCTTGCTTTCCGATTTCAAGGCGGCATTGTCGTAGCTGTGGATTCGCGTGCTACCGCCGGCAACTGGATTGCCTCGCAGACCGTCAAGAAGGTGATTGAAATCAACCCGTTTTTGCTTGGTACCATGGCTGGTGGTGCCGCTGACTGTCAGTACTGGGAGACGTGGTTGGGTGCTCAATGCCGACTACACGAGTTAAGAGAGAAGAGCAGGATCAGTGTGGCGGCTGCGTCCAAAATCCTGGCCAACGTAAGTTAATATCATCTTCGAGAATTAATGGTTGCTAACTTAATAACTTCAGTTGACTTATGAATGGAAGGGCATGGGATTGTCAATGGGTACCATGATTTGCGGATACACGAAACGCGAGGGTCCCGCCATCTACTACGTCGATTCCGATGGCACTAGACTCAAGGGTGATTTATTCTGTGTCGGTTCGGGTCAATCATTTGCCTACGGTGTGCTCGACTCGCGGTACCACTACGACCTTTCTGTGGAAGAAGCATTGGCACTTGGAAAGCGTAGTATTCTGGCTGCCACTCATCGTGACGCCTACTCTGGTGGTTCCATCAACCTGTACCATGTCACAGAGAACGGATGGATCTACCATGGCAATTATGATGTCAACACTGAGTTCTGGGCGGCCAAGGAGGCTGAAGGATCGTTCAACAACGTGGCCATGACCCTCGACAGCTTGAAAGCTTGATAATGATCTAGATTATAAATAATATATATTATAATACGAAAACCGAAAGGTCCTTTTCACATATTACAAGTGTCATTAGTTCGTACAAAGAAAAAGAAAAATGGAACAAGAAAAAATTGAAAAAAAAAAATAATAATAATACAAATGGGAATGAGCAAGAGATTACTCTGTTTTTTGAATCTTGGGCTTGCTTTCGTCTTCAGCCTCAATAGTCTCTGCGGTTCTTTTATTTCCCAATGTTGATGAGGAGGAAGACTTTGGTGCTGTTGGAGCGGTTACATCAAGATTTTTTAGGTTGTCCGGGATCTTAAGCCCCAGTTTCGTAGCATGGGCCTGCAGTTGCGCAAGGGCGGCGCGAATGCTGGGTGAAGGGTTGGTCAGTTTAGAAGCTTTGGCAAGCATCTCAGAGATCATTTCGGCTTTCGATTTGGCTGCGGAAGTAGCAGCTGGAGCAGGTGTGGAAGGACCCGGAGAAGCTGTGGTCGACGTAGAACTCGATGGTTTAGACGCTGTCGTTGAAGACACCGGAGCAGGCACTTCCATAACCTCTGGTAGTGTAGTCACAGGGGTTGGGTCAACAGGAGCAGGAGAGGCAGTTTTAGGCACAGCATCACTCTGCGTAACAGGGGGGAGTGATGCTTTTGGAGCGGGTGATGATGATGATTGCTGTTGTGGCGACATTAAGGCTGGTACAGGTACTGGTGGAGGACTCCACTTAGTCGTTTCCACGTTGTTCTGCGCAACTCTAGGCATTCCGAAGTTAGCAATGCTAGACAAGTGGGCAGGAAGTGATCCTGCACTCAGACTTGCTGGTGATGAAATAGCAGCGGGGACATTCACAGGAGGGTGGAGTTTAGGCATGGCAGGCATGCTCACAGGTTTAGGTGCAGGAGACTTGAAGTGCTCAGCGGGCGATGAACTTCGACCGGACGGTCCAGGTGAAGGTACTGCGGTACTACTTCTGCTTTGACTAGGCGAGGCAGCTCCATGTGGACTACCTGCCCTACTAGAAGCCTTAGAAGCAGATCCCGGTTTCTTTGCCGAGCTGATGGCAGTTGCTAACGCACTAATTAGCTGAGATTGGTTCTTTCCCTTTAGTAGATTGGATAATGCCGCGGCACCACCACCACTAGAACCACTGTTCTTTGTAAGTTGTGTAATTGCAATTGCAAGCGCGTTTGTCAGAACAGTAGAATTGATAGGCTGACCTGAACTTTGCATTTGCGCCTTGATCTTTTCTTGAAGAAGGTTTATAACGCGTAAGGTATCCTTTGGAAGGTTGAGATTTGCCAAGTTGGCATTCACATTCGCTTTTGCAGCAGGCTTAGCCGCCGGAGCAGCTGCAGGCGAAGTCGATCTCGAAGCAGACACAGGTGTGGACAATAAATTGCCTTGCTTCTGTTGAGTCGTCCAACCTTGGGGACTCGCCGAAGTCTCAACATCAGGCGAAGTCGCAGCCCCCACAGCCGACTTGTCTCGCACTCCCTGTGGAACTTGCGGATTCACTCTCATCTGTGGCACACTTGTTTGCTTTTGAAGCTGGCTTTGCGTAGCTTGCGTCGCTGGGCCACTCAGTTTAGGTGCCTGTGTCATCCTAAATGTATTCTGCCCTGCTGCCATACTCTGAACAGGACCCAGTGACTTCGCAGCCGCAGGGAGAGCAGCCAATGAATCTCGCGTTGTAAATCCAGGCAATGTTGGAGTTACGCGCATCCCCGGTGTCACTGACGTGCTATTATAGTACTGTTGATACCTAGGCGAGTTCAAGATAGCATCATTTTGTGCAATTGAGTTTGTTGCTACTGCCAGTAGGTGTGGAGAATTAAATAATGTGGCTGATGTCACAGGCGGTGACTGTGATTTTGAAGTGCTTGGCGTGCCTGCCGCTGGCGCGGCTTCACTGTCACTATTTAATCTCTTGCGCTCAGCATAAGACTCCCGAGTCATGTTGGAATAGTACAGCCGGTCATTTCGGCTATCAATCTGGATTTCACTCGCAAGCTCAGCAATTGTTTTTGCGCGTTCTTTCTTGATTGGTGCTGTAAATAACTGGCTCGGACTGGTCGATTCCTGAGGGGGCGATGTAATCTTAACTTCATCACTTCCATCTATAGGTGCCTCTGAGTTGCCATCTTGCTTCTCGTCAGAGAACTGCTGGATCTCCATTGGATGGTCCTCAGTGGAGTCTTCGTTAACTGGCACATCATCTTGTGGTTGGTACCTAGGAATAAAAGTGGCGGCTTCAGGTAAATTCAGCGGATTGTGTCCGTTAAATCCTAATTGATGACGCTGTTGCTCTTTCACTGCCTGCTGTTGCAGCTGAGCCTGAAACTGCTGATTGTGCAGTTGGTACTGTGCTTGGTTGGTGTATGTTTGATACTGTAGTTGATCGTGTTCAAGTTGTTGTTGTTGCTCCTTCTCTTGTTGTTGGATATGTTTAGCTTTGGCCGCGGCAGCTGACGCTTCCTTGGCCTTCATGCTATTTGCTGCGGCTTTCCTTTTCAGACGCTCGCGTTCTTGAAAGTATTCCTCGTCAATGCCCCAAAGCCAACCCTTACCTTCTTTAGAAATCTTACGAAAGGCCTTATTTGATGAAAGATTGTGGCGCACTGAATTTTGCCAACCGTGAGGGCAATACTTGTAGAATGGAAAAATGTCTTGGATAGACTTGTAGATCTCTGATAGGGAGATTCCTGAAGCTTCAGGATGCGCCCGTAGAGCAGTGGCTATCAGATGTGAGTACGAGTATTGTGGCTTTTCGCGATACTCAGGAGGAATTTCCTCAGGTAAGTACTCTCTTCTTGTGCTCTGTCTTTTGGTCGATTTTTGCAAAGGCTTAGCCTCGTTCTTATTTGGCTCTTGCTTAATGTCTTCGCTCAAATTGAGGCGCTCTGGCAAGAACCTCTCATCTCGGCCCGTCATTGACGGCGATCGTGTCTCCGACTTGGTTGTGGTAGGAGAGGCCGCATCCAGGTGTGAGCTCTGCAAGCTTGCTTCTTCTTCCTTCTTTATAGGAGCGTCATCCGGTTCGACCGAATCGCGTAATGAGGACGAAGGCAGTACAAAGGAAAATGAAATTTGGCCAATTTGAATTTTTGTTCTGTAAATGTTAGTTTGATTTCTCCTCGCTTTTGTGCAGCTACTCACCCATCTTTCAATGGAACTGTCGATCCAGAGTCTATAAACGTGTCGTCCACGAATGCTCCATTGCGTCCCAGCACAGACATTTCAAATCTCTGAGTTCCAAAATTATAAAAGATTTTGGCATGCCTCCTTGAAATTGCCTTTACTGGGCCCAAATCAACGTCTACCATAGAGCCATTCTCTGCACCACGGCCTAGAATTACCTGCAGCGTTTGTACATAGAATGTAAAGGAGAGAAAGTCTAACCTCGCGTACGCACTGACGCGTGGAGGTGCATCTTCGTCGCCACCAGTAGGATATTGCTGCATCTCTGGTCGCTCACCAGCGGCGCCATTAATGGCTTGCAATGTTGAGCTTTTATCGGCATGTCTTGGTTTGAGAAACACGCTAGGTCTCTTGCTTGCGGGGCTCCCCGATTTACTGAGAGGAGAATTAAAGCTTCGTGGTAGAAAAAGCATGTTAGAAGGTCCAGATTCGGACGGAGAATGCGGAACGGATGCGGGGTGGGCTTGAAGTTTTGGTTTCTGAATATGAGTATCAAGCGCTTCCGATTGAGCACGATGGATTTGTCGTGGAGTTGCCAGAACTGGATCTGGGTTCGGAAGGTCAGTTGAGTCTTTGTTTGGAGAATTTTCAATCTTGTCGAGTGCAGATTGCGAAACGTCACGACGCAGGTCTTCTTGAGATTTTAGGTCAAAATTCGAGGACATGTCAAGATTGGAGTCAATATCTTTGATAGAAAGGTTTTCGAGGTCGCCATTTGAGAGTTCCTCAAGATTGGAGAGGGCCTTACTAGCATCCAAAAGACTCTCTTGATCCATGCCGTCCATCTCGTCGAACATTGGTAGTTCATCTATATCCTCTGGAAAAATGTCTTCGTCCGCCAGATCACCTAGTGCATCCAAGTCACCAGAATCAACGAGGTCATCGTCGTTATCTTCGAGCACATCATTGCTAGAAGAAAGGTTTTGGAAAAGGTCGTCTCCAGGCTCTTGCTTAACTTTAGAGAAGGAGTCTTCAAAGCTATTTTTGAAGTCAGTAATTTTGAAATCCGATTCTTTGAATTCCTCCCCATCCAACAAAGGAAAAGATATTTCTTCCATGGTGGATTTGCCATCTTTTGATAACTCAAGAGCATTGAGAGAAAAGAACTCGGCATCAAATTGAGACATGTCTACATCGTCATTCGCGGTGTGATTACTTCCATTGGAGTCGATGTTCTTGGGCGAACCTGGTTGCGCGTTTTTTTCCAGGTTATTTTCTCGGCTTTCAAGAGCGGTGTTGGTAGCTGAGTCTGATGGGGTATCATTTAAGCTACTGACATGAGGGTTACTTGCAATATCTTGCTCTGTAGTAGGACTTTTTTGCGGTGAAGTTGTGGTTTTCAAAGTCGAAATAGGGGGATTAAGTGAAGGTGATGCAGGCTCAATTTGACTAGAAATGCCATGCGGAACGTCCGAATGCTCTTGTGTTGGCACATTCGAAGCTAGTGAAGAAGATAAAGTTTCCACTTCCATGTCTATGTGTGTGTTGTTGTCCATGCTTTCTAACTCTTCCTTCTGATTGGTTTCATGATTTGAATGTCTATTATCCAACTCCGGTTCTATTCTTTCAGTTTTATGCTCTATTGTCGTTTGCGTCTCTGAATCTTTCTGTTCGTCCAGGGTTTGCTCTATCGGGGGTTCCCTTGCATCTATATCCATCTTCATTTCCGTGCAGTCATCTTCACGGTCGGTTGGCTTATCGCCAGGAGATACGGTGCTCATGATCTATATTGTCACACCGACACCCTGGCTATTAGACGGCTTACCAATGAGCAAAGCGCAGATGATATTCTCGGTATGAACTGGTTCAACAATAACAAATCGTGTGTAGTGCTCACTAGCTTTTTGACTGACGCATGCACTGTGCTCTATTGCTTGGGATAAAGGGGTATAATAAATGCGTAAGTTGAGATAGAGATTGATAATGAAGGAGTCGCGTTTCTAGGACTCTGTTGAATATGGAAAATAGATCCGGAAGGTCGTGAAGGTTGTCAAGAGGATCCGATCTGGTTGTTTTGGCCCGAATTGATTAGTATCTTAAAGCCAGTTTTCGTCGCGTTTTTCAGGAGAAAAGTCCGCCAGAAGTGATAAAAACGTCGCTGCTATGAGGACCAGCGTCGAGGTTGCAAATCAAAAGAAAATGTCTAGTGTCCCGGACGCCTTGAAGAGGGTTCAGTGTTGTGGTGGTTGAAATATCGTGGGTAGAAAACTTTCTTCAGGTGAGAAATTTTGTTTTTGGCTGGAAAAACTTTTTATTTTTTTTCATTTTTTAAATTTTTGTGCTTGAATCGCCCAAAGCTTTTGTCTCGTCGTTGGGAGAAATAGAAGCCGCGGAAGCATCTCCATACATGTTATGTTAGGCGCTGAGGACAACGGTGGGTTGTAATCATGACAATCGCGAGCTTCTGGTCATAAAAAAAAAGCTGCGGATTTCACGTCGAGTTAATCAATTGCATTCACGTATTTTCAGTCTAATTGAATGTTTGGTATCTACGAAATGAAGCTGGGGAATCTGCAACCATCAATTTTCTCTCATTGTACCCAACACAGTGACCACTCTGTCTGTAAAGTATCGCAATCCCATAATAAATTTGTTCTTCATGAAGGGTCCAGTTTCACCACAGCACTCCGTTACAAGCACCACGTCCCATATTTACTTAATGCCAAAGACTCTGTTCCTGACGATAATGAGTTCCATTCAATGGACTGGACCGAAACAGAATTTCTCTACCCTACGCGAGATTATGTCAGGATTTCCCGATAACAACCCACACGGCGAGTGGCTTTAATAGTACACATACGGCCCAGACTATAAATTAAGCAACATTTCCCCAGTTCCTGTTCCACATAACTCTTTTTCTTCCTTATTCATTCCACCATTCGACGTTTCGTTTACACACCTTTCATCTCATTTTCTACTACTACACACATTTTCAAGCAAATCAACATGGCTAATTCCGGTTACATTGTATGTTGTTGTTGCGGTCGTTGCCAATTTGTCGCCACTAACTCGCGAGCGTAGGTCAGATTCAAGGAAGGCACTTCAGACGAGGAAGTCAAGAAGGTAAAAGACCAAGTCATTTCCTCCGGTGGTTCCATTCAGCATGAGTACACCCTTTTCCCTGGCTTTTCTGCCAAGCTACCCGAGGTTCACGCTCTCAACCTCCAGTCTCACCCTTCCATTGATGGCGTTGAGGAGGACAAGGAAGTGACTATTCAGTAAACAAGTACAGTTATTATAAAGTGAGAGTAATAAAGCAATTGGCACAAATGTGAACGTAGCGTTGGGTGTGATGTGGTTCTAAATTGCGGTTGTGTCTTGCCAGGCATCTACGAAGGCCTTTTGTTGTTTGCTCAGCCTTAGTGTGCGATGAGCATATGCTCCATATGTGTATGCATTGGGCGTCAACGGAGATGAACAATGATGACATATATGCATGATCACGTGATACAATAATTATTGTATCTAAGGTGTTTGTTGCATTTTGCCAGACAATTTTGGTTACTGTAGCAACTCATAAATATTCTAATTGAGAAATAGATAAACAACATGTAACTCGATCAAGAGATCTTAAAACAACAGCACTTGAGCACTTGGCGCTAGCTATACTATACGCAATGGAGTATGCATGACTCCCGATTAGGGAACTCAAATTAGTCGCGCGCGCCCTTCTTCACGTACCGTACAAAAATAAAAAATTCACAACACTCCCGTTGTCACTCTCCCCCTTTCTCCTTGTCCTTTTTTTTTCCTTCCTCTTTTTTCTCCTGCTCCTTCTTTTAATCATCATCGTTGACTCTGTGTCGCCAGAGTTCTTTAGTTTCGTTTCTCCGTCCTTTTAGCATTTTGACTTTCACCACCCCAAACGCCTCTTACACCGCTTTGTGGTCCCATTTACGACTTGGTTTAGCTCCACCACCCAATTTCATCGCATATCCGCATGGCCCACTCCTACCCTGCCATTAATATATAAATTTTTATCCAGCCATCAAAATAGCATTCGTCCTTCTCTCTCATCACTCACGCCTCTAACTCACAATGTCAACAGCACCATATCAACCAGATTCGACTACTCGCAATCGTCTACCGACACTCTTTGAGGTCCTTAATCTCAGAACACAAGCGCCAGTCGACTTATGGTGCTTCTACGTTTTTATGCGCGAAGAATATCGCGGCATTGAGTACCTGGACTTTTGGCTTGCAGTGGTCAAACATCTATCGCTTTGCCGCAATTACGTGCGTGGTCTTCGCCAGAGTATTCTTGCTTCAGAGCGCGACATGTCTTCCAGTCGAACCTCTTCTGTACTTTTAGACACTCTTATCCGAGACGGAACCCTAGACGACACAGACTCGCATCGCTTGTCCGCATTTCTCCGTGGTGAGGATACTGACGGCAATCCAGGCTCCATCTATCGCCTGTCTGCTCTCCTGGACACACTGAGCACTAAGGACCAAAACCTCGCTTTGGAGATACAGCAGCTACGTAGCCACCAACTTCAACAACAACAGCAGCAACAACAGCAACAGCAATCTCAATTTAATGACTCCTACAGTCTTCCCGGACCGAACACCAGCGCAGCAGCTGCTGCGTGGGCACAAGAAAAGCGCAAGCCGACTGGAACTGGATCGCCCATCCGCGTAGTCGTCCCTCAGAGCCCAGAACCCACCGTGCGCCATAACAGACAATCGTCTAACTCCCTTTTTGATGAAAAGGTTGAGGGCAATCTTGAAGCACCAGGTCGTTATGTAGACGACCCCAACATGTCATATCGGTCATCGAATCCAGTTGCCGCCAATGTGACACCTACGACCAATCCTATTCCTCGATCTGGCACTACTTCAGCACTCTACGACCAAGGTTTATCCGCGACTCCTCCACAGCGCCAAAGCGCTGCCAAATTTCCCAACCACATTCCACAGCCGATGCCCTCAGAAGCCACATCGTCATTCGTGACACGCAACGATATTAAGCAATCCACTCACTACATTCTGGTGACTTACTTCATCCCGGGCGCCGAGCGCGAAATTGTGCTCCCACAGCGAATCATGCGCGCAGTGCGCCATGCTATTGAGGTGGAAGGCCGCGACGACCCAGAAGTTTTTGACGATGCGCGCGAGTATGTGTTTGAGGCCATGCAGCGTGAAGCGTTCCGAGCTTTCCTGGCCGCCAAGGCTTTGGGAAACATTACGCCGTTTGGCAGTGTAGTCCGCCTCATCATTGGACTAGTGAGCATGTTTGGTGCGTTCTGGACTGCGTTTGTGCTCATATTTCTAGACTGGGACCCGAAGTCAACGCGGCTATGGCTCATTCTCCCCTTTGCCGTGGGCATCTACGGGATCTGCGCCGGCTTGTACAACTTGGACCCCGTGTTGGCGATTCTGGGGTACAGTGAAACCGGCCCTGGCAAGGTGATTCGCATCAAGGAGCCATATGTGCGCAGTCTGTTGGTGAAGCGCAGCGTGTACGTCTTGGTGGTGATTGTGCTTGTCACCGCGTGCTTTGTGGTACTATTTGCCCTCGTGCCAGGCCACCGCCTATAGACTCTGCGCTGCTGGCCTACTGCTTAGTTAATAGATTTTTTATATTCTTGTTTTGAAATAGTAGTAACCCCTAATGCAACACTTGAATTTTTTGACTCTCTATATGAGTGATTCACAGTTCCTGCAGAAACTAATTCACTTTTTGTTTCAGAGCTCGGGTTTCTGACACAGGGCTGGTTCACAGTTCACGTTTAAACCAGATAGTGTGGTACGAGTGCGGGGGCCTTAGCCGCAGCCCTCGCGCGACAGTACCCAAAGCATAACGCATCATTCACCGAGCCGCGGACCAACATAAATTTGAAAGCCCAGGCCTGGACAGAACTACAACAGCGATATCTTGACTTGAAAAGTACTAAGAGTCTCTCTTTCATTGATACACGTATATAAAACTCGGGTATTTGGAATTTCGTTTTAGTTTTTTGCGTCCATAAAGGATGTGCTAATACTAAACTAAAAAAAAAAAAGGTTCAGGGTCGAGTATCCGAGGCCAAATGTCAATAATAAATGAAGAATAAAGAATTCATGATGATGAAAAAAAAATGCAAATCGAAAAATAAATAAAACAAGAATGAATGTAAGCGTTGTTGAAACGAGATGGTTTTGGTTTCCAAAAATAAACAAAAAGGAAAAAAAGAAAAAAAAGAAAATGTATGTTGGCTAATGTTGGCTTCAGTGTCGCAATGCTCCGTGTCTTTGAAGGACCTCTGCAGGGTCCTTGGATTTGGCTCAGCGTAGCCGTGAGCTATTTTTAATGCCACTAGAACTACCGCCGCCAGTGCTCGATGCAAGCGTCTTTTTGGTCGACGTGCCTCGATCCCCGGGTGGGCTAACGGCCCATAAACGCTTCTTGACGTTCTCGAGCTCACGATGCAGTGAGATGAGTTTGCGCAGCCGTTTTTGATCGTCCGTGTCGTCACCGCCACCGCCGCTCACATTACGGTACAGCTTTTCGTAGATACTGTACTTTTGCCTAAACATTTGGGCCAGCGCAAACATATCCTCGTCAGGACCCGCGCGAGGTGGACGCGGCGGGGACGGGACCTTGTTTGCTGCCGAGGCGGATGTTGCAAATGTGCTTGTGGCGGCAGGGGCGGGAGGTGCGGGCATAGGAACTGGCGACTGAACACCCACGGCAACGCGCTTCGTGCGAATTGACACCCCATTTGATGGAGGTGTCGAAGCGGATGTAGGGGTGCTGGACCGCGATGAGGGAAGTTTTCGCTTTTTGGCAATCGCACTAACAGGACTGCTGGTGCCGCCAACAGCGCCAAGAACGGGACTTGGCACTGGCGATGGCTTGCCGAGCCTTGAAGGTGGGTTGGGGGATGTAGACTTTGTTCGCGCAGTGGTGGCAGTGGCCTTTAGGCGGCCGCGACTGCTGGATGTGATGGGCCCATTAGGTGATGAGTAGCCGTCGTCCGATTCATTACGCTTTGTTGGAGACAGTGGAAGCTGTCGTGCGGCAGCCTTGCCATCGGCGTGTTTGGCCGGCTTGGTTTCTGTGGACGACGATGAGGACGACGATGCTGATCGTGACTTTTTCGTGGTTCCAAGTTTTGTGACCTTTTGCAACATGCCCGTGGACGAGGAGTAGCCGTTTGGTGAAGATACCGCTGGGGCACGGCGGGTAACGTTTGTAGACTGGCCCTGTTTCTGTTTTGCTTCCGCCGCCCGCTCTGCAGCCAGCCGTTCCGAAGCGGCACGGTCAGCTGCCAACTTTTCAGCAGCTTCCGCATCGGCTAGGGCGCGACGTTTAGCTTCCTTCTCGGCGGCTGCGGCATCAGCTTCTGCCTTCTTGATCTTGGGGTCAATAAGATTGCGGCGGTATGCGTGGTCGGCCGGAATGTTGAGTGAGTCAAACACCTTGGTAGCCTCGTCAATGACATAGGCCCGCTGCGATGGCGAGTATCTCCACTCCCAGACACGTAAATCCTTGTACCGGCTATCAGCAAGAGTGTAGAGGTCGTCGGACAGTTTCTTGCCATATTCCTTGAGCAAGTTTTCGACTTCTGGCAAAGGGATTTTGGTCTTTTGGGACATGTTTTGTGGAGAAATAGGAGCCAAGGCCAAGAGGTGGATGGCGCGGTGTGGTGCGGAGTGAATAGACATACTAGAGAGAGGTTTGTTGACCGAGAGAGGTAACCGCTTGGGCTTGGAAGAGGCCAAGGAAGATGGAGGTCTTGACGGTGAGGCGGAGGGACCCCTTGAGCCCGGAAGGTCCAACAGAGTCGTTTTGTTTGCTTCCTTTTCACGAAGTAATTCTTGGTTCTGTGACTTGAGCATGGAGGCCGCGGCGGCCGTAGCCTTTACGGTGACCCTATGGGTGACCTTTCCTGCGGACGAAAATGCTGTGGATGACTTGGAGGTTTTGTAGAGATCGACTTGTGTCTGCTGAGGTGACGCAGAGAGGCTAAAAGAGGTATCACCAACATTGAGGCTCTAAAGTAATTGTTAGCGTTAATAAGTTTGGGGAGATAAAATGCTGGGACAGACTTACCATGTTGGGACCTAGAGAAAGTTTAACTCCGTAGCCGTTTGACTGTTTGATGGCGTGAAGGACGTCCATTGGCAGCTTGAGGTACATGGCGAAGGGCTGCTGGGAGCCCTTTGCCTTTGGCGGGTAGAGAGTAGAGGAGGGGGGGATGGAGGACATGATGTGGCGGAGCAGGGTCAATGTTGGTGGATGAGCCGATTCACTCGGAGGTGGTTACTCGGACGAAACTGGAGCACGGACTTGGGGGCCGAGGACAAGACGAGTCAAGCGACACTCTTGGTCTTTGAAGGAAGAGAGCCAGGAAGAATGAGGGAGAGTCTTTAAAGCGAGATGGAGAGCAGAAGGTGGGAGGGGTATTATAAATGGACAAGGCCGAGCGGTGCGAGTGAGGGTTAACGGAAGACGTTAAGAAGAATGGAAGAGTAGGGGTGAAGGAGTGATTGAGGTAGGAGGAGTAGGAGGAATGAGACGAGTGTTTTGGTGGAAAAGATGCTGGATGAGGGCGGTTTTTGAAGAGAAGAAGTGAAAGGGGAGAAGGAAGAAGGGAAGGAAGATGAGGAGAGAGTAGTGGAAGTAAAATAAATTGATAAATTGGAGGAAAGTGGAAAGAGAGACGTGAGAGAAGTGAGCGAAGAGGGAAAAAAACGAAAAATGAAAAAAATAAAAAATCCAAAAATCCAAAAATCCAAAAAAATAAAAAAAATAAAAAAGCTCGAAAATAAAAATAAAATATCATGACTAGCACAATGTTATAATGAAGGCTAGTTTTGCCGTTTCACTTTCGCCAGTGACGGTGAAAGACTACGATTCCCTTCAACGATCCAAAGGCAAAGACCAAGAGATGCTGATACACAAGCTGCTGAGACTGAGAGAGAAAACTTGTAATAGCTGAAAACACACACACACACACACACACACACACACACGCGCGCGCGCGCACATGAATCTACTATGGCACTAGTAACGTTGAGGTTGAGTTCAACATGTGTGTGTGTGTGAGAACTGGCGTGGTTCTACACGGTTCTACATGGCATGTGCTCACCCAGCGCTGCAGCTCATCGATCATGAGTGATCATTATCACGTGAACATTTCATATATGCCAGCTATATCCATGTAGAACAAGGCTCTGTATCTACAATTTCCTGTTATACGTTCTAAAGGCTCCGCCAAGTCGAAGGGAAAGAAGCCGCCGCCTTAATTAGAGAAACAACGTGAGTATGAAATGTGTACAGGGCCTCAAGGACTCAAGGACTGAAGGGCCCAAGGGTTCATCATTTCCAGGGCTCTAGTGCTGTTTGTAAATCCGGTCACAAGCCTGTCTCTCTGCGCCACTTGCCAAACCTCGTGTGGTTGTGCCAATAGGCGCCATTGAGCCCAAGAGACATTTCACCATCCATGGTATGTAAAGCAATTATTATTATTATTTCTGGTACACACAAAATGGACTAGTGGAGTTCTACACTGCCAAGTGGGCGTGCTTGCGATTGATCACAGAATACGTGAAATCATGGCTTCAATATCATCGTCGCCGTCGCCGTCGTCGTCTCTGGAAGCCCTGAAGCCATTTCAGCGCTTAGTGCGAATCAAAGTCATCAGTCGTTAATCCAATTTTCTAAGCTGCCGCCGCGGCTACCAAGGGCGAAGACCCATTTGGGCGCCCCCTCCCGCTGCTGTTGTTGTTGAGGTGATGCGCGGCCGTGCGTTCCCGCGCCCGCGACCGGTGGGTGGACACTTGGAACTGCCCCCAATTTGAAGGCAAAACAGCCCACTGATATGATCACTCACAGGCCCATATCCATGGCAGCGGCATATCATTCGCGCACGCGCGCGTACCGTACGCCATTCAGACCCGTCGTGATCGAAAAGAACAAGTTGTCTCACATTGTCTTGTTTGGCCATCTTTATAACTGAAACGCGCGCTGAGGGTCGTCAAGCACAAGTAGAACCAAGTCTACAGCTGGGCAACTTGAACATTCTAGCAGGCACTTGAGCTTCATCATGTTTGAGTGGCTCGGATCGTCGATAAACTTTTGAACGTTCTACCGCCGAACGTCCGCAAGCCGCTAGCGCTGCCCAAAGGATTCAATTTCCCAAAAGACCTAAAATGCCGACCCTTGATCAGCATCTCGCCCCCAAAGAAAAAATAAAACATTTCGAAAGGCTCTAAGGCTTTAGAATGATAATAATCCGCAGCCTGCGTGAGTCGCAGCGCTCCTTCGTTGAGAGGAGGCTGGCAGCCCGACTTGCGCGGGAGAGAGCTTGGAACCACTACGTGACCAAACGCCCACCGATCCCAGAGGGACCCTTTGAAGAACCGATTCGAGGGGAAATGTCGTCTAGACAGTCTAGGCCATTTAGACAATCAGCACCACCGCTAATGGACT
>JAJMAG010000133.1:0-60671 GCA_030564905.1 Geotrichum fermentans
TTCTAGAGTGATCACATGCCTTGGTCATGTGGCAAACCAGTTGTACTAGAAGGTTCTTCAGGTGCTTCCTTAGAAGCAAAATGGAATATTCTAGCATAAGTTCCATCGTCTATATAAGGAGGGCTTGTCCCCTCATGAGATAAGTTTTGTTAAGTAACACAATATCAATTTACAGTTATACTTATATCATCATCAACATATCAATATGGATAATCGACTTAACCTTGACGACAACACTCCTAGCCTTGTGAAGCAACAACTTCAACATTCTATAAAGTAAATATCAAAGTTATATAAAGAGGCCAAAGTTCGAATGTGAATAATAATAAAAATACAATTACCATGTCTGATAATAATACTGCTTCTACTCCTATTCTATCTCATACTCCTGATACCTCTAACCTCGTTGTTTTTCAACAAGCAATAGTGTCGAAGAGTCAGTTAGGTAGGTGAGCACCTCAGATCAATGAACGTAGATGGTGTGAGCAGATCTGGAGGACAGAGTCAGTAAAGAGTCTTGGAAGACGATCTAATGAAGTGACTCTAGCAGAACAGCTAGGCCAGGTCGAGTAGGGAGTAATTGTAGTTAAGAAGAAGAAGAGAATACTGCACTGCACTAGCAGATACTTTAGTAGTTGCTATGACACTATTGATGCAGATGATGTCGTAAGGCATTATCAAAGACAAAACAAAAAGAAGTTAAAATAAGCTACAACTTCATTATCGTAAAAAGTTCAGCATGGTAATCAAACTTGACAAAGAAACTCCTGCATGATTATCATGATTATTACCCTTCAATCGGAATGTGTTGCAAGTTGATTAAAATCGAAATGAAAATGGAATGTCATAACAATGTGTTTCAAAGTTGTATAAGAAAGCTTTTTCATGTTGCTATTATTTTTGAAATAATTAACAAAATAATATTCTATCTTTACATCAGTATGATCAATATCACCAGCTATGGGTAATCGACTTAATAAATAAATAAATAAATAAATAATCTCAACAAGGACATCATGGACTTTGCGAAGTTGCAATTACAGCACTGGTGGTACTGCTAATGAGTCCATCGCCCATACCGCAAATTTCGTTATTGAACCTGGCCCCCGTATACAACAACCGCTAGAGAGCCTGATGAATATAAATGGTCTATGTTACCATCGTTACGCAAATCAAAATTGCAGAATATTGCTGTGATGGAGCAATCTCTAGTTGTACAGATATCACAACTAACAGTTAGATTTGTTGGGATTGAGAACAAAAAAGTGTCTGTGACTTTTCAGGAGAAGCATTATAAAACCCTCTTCTCATTTTCAGGGGGAGCATTCCAGAGCTTCCGACCATCCGTAAGATCAAGAGGAGCTAGGAAATACTCATAACTCCACATCAAATCAAGAGGAGGACGGCAGTGTTTTGAATGAGATGGAATGTCATGTTAAGAAAACATGGAAGATCATCAAGAAATTTCAATTGATGGAGCCTGTTAAGCCCATTGAGCCTATTCATCTATTTGATCCCATTAGTTTTGTTGAGCTTAATTAGAACCCTAGCAAAGCTACCAGTATGCCGTCGCAAGATATGCCTAATGGTACTGCGACCACTGCTATTATACCTGGTGCGGGTCAAGCCAAGGATGCCGCGAAGATTGCGATCTTCCGGTGTGTGGACCAAGCTAAGAATGGAGTTTTCACTGTGTGTATGCCGTGTGCATCTCAAGCTTGTAACACTAAATTCAAGCTTATTAACGCTAACACCATATTTGGATTTTGGGCATCTCAATCCTGTATTGAAATTAATGCTATTGTGTCCGTATTCTGACGGATTGCCTGTGGATACGTATAGTCGTTGTGTGTCTTCACATGATCTGCAAAATCCTTTCGCCGTATTGATTTTTCGAAAGCTCAGCACGTACTCTTGCCTCAACTAGCTCTGCTGCCGTGATTGCAGCTCCGCACTGTCAATGATGTCATTGCTGAGATTAAGTTGATTATCCATTGTTGATTATATTGACGATACTGATTTCAAAGTAAAATTATTCCGTAAATTATTTCAAAACTAATTGCAGCAGGGAAATGCTTATTTAGCTTTCAAACACATCTTTTTGATATTTCATTTTCATTTTATTATTACATTATTTTCAGTTCAATCAACTTGTAGCACATTCCTATTTAAGGTATATAATCATGCAGGAGTTTCCTTGCTGAGTTTGATTACCATGCTCAACTTTGCTTTATCAAGGCAAAGTCATAAGTCCAAACAAAGCATCTGCTGCAGCCAACAAATCTTCCTCAACACTGGCCACTTCATGAACCAAAGTAATTATATCAAGGAGCTTTTAGATACTTTTGGCACGAAAGACTGCAACCCTGCCAAAATTCTCATAATGCTGAGTACAGACTGTTGGATTTGAGCTGTCCAAGCGGTTAAACAATACCCAAGTTTTAGTTTAGTTTATGGCTCATGTGTTACAAATTGTCCATAGATATTGGGGCAGTCCCCTTGTTTAATAGGAATCAACCCACTTGAGTCAAACTACCTTCGCACCCACTATGCATGGACGTTGACATTCCGCAACTATCTGCTAAAATTGTGGCCGTCGCACTCTCCGAGTGACGAAACAGACCTCCCGGCATCCAATGGTGAATATGCTGACGAAACAGACCTATCGCAGCATAGTTGGAAAGCTGCTCTACGCCGCCAACAATACCAGAGCCGACTTTAACTACTCTGTCAATGCTCTCTGGAGATACTTAACAAGACCCAATTGATCCAGTTAAAAGCCCTGAAACATGTTCTACGATATCTAAAAGTTCACATGAAGTATGGTCTTATGTGTGACGGAAGTGCTGGTTTTGATTCGAAAGGGTACTATGATGTTGACTGGGCTGGAGACAAAGGTCACAGAAGGTCCACTTTAGGATTTGCGATCTACCCCGGTGGTGAAAGCATCTGCTGGAAATGCCAAAATGAGCGAGCTGCTAGTCTCTCGACTACTGAAGCAGAGCATATGGGCATATGGCAGTGCGCGAGATTACGAAGGAAGTCTTATGGTTGCAACACATGCTAGACGAAATGCAACTGTGTCGCAACGCGTAGAGCGCGACACGCAACGCGTAGAGCGCGACACGCAACGCGGAGAGCGCGACACGCAACGCGGAGAGCGCGACACGCAACGCGGAGAGCGCGACACGCAACGCGGAGAGCGCGACACGCAACGCGGAGAGCACGACAGCCACGAGCTCCTGTGACAGTACAGGAGTGTCGATGTCCATAGTCGAGGTTGGGTATAGTGGGTGTAAAGGTAGTTCGATTCAAGTTGGTTAATTCCTATTAATCAAGGGGACTACCCGCAATACTTATAGACAATTTGTAACACATAAGACATAAACTAAATTAAGACTTGGTTGGTACTCAACCTTTTGGACAGCCCAAATCCAACAAACTGAACTCTCCTTCCAGTGTACCCAGTACGGAGGATAATAATGGGTGTCTCAATCTATGTGTCAATCCAGTGAATCGCAGTCGCCCGACGCACAAAACTTTCTGGCATCATTTCCTTCTTGAGCATGTTGGAAAGAAAAATATTGTCATCCATCATATCAAGACCGACAGATTGCTGTCATGTCAACCTTGGCCTTAGGAAAAGTCGCCTTCTGGCGCCTAGTCACGCAAACTGGTCTGTCGATAATTCAAGGAGCATGGTGGAGAGGTGTTGAAAGTCAGTTTCTTATTCCTTCTATTTTTTTTCCTTTTTATCTGTACGTTGTCTATATATTATTATTATTATTATTATTATTATTATTATTTGTTATATGTCAACTGCGGTTTATATACTTTATAGACGTTAGCAGCCAGCCAGGATGCCGGGGGCCCGAATCCTTTAGCGGTGATACTGATTGTCTAAATGGCCTAGGTGGTCTAGACCACATTTTCCCTTGAACCGGTTCATCAAAGGATCCCTCTGAGATCGGTGGGCGTTTGGTGACGTAGTGGTTCCAAGCTCTCTCCCGTGCGAGTAGGGCTGCGAGTTTGCTCTTAACGAAGGAGCGCTGCGACTGCCTGTGCTTGTACCGAGTCGGGGACATTTGTGATTAATGTCCAGCTCGAGAAAATTCCTTGCAGGCAGCGGATGAGCTCCAATTTCTATTCTATCTCATATTTCAAGTGTCCTTAATTTAATTTGTATTCTATACATGGATTCCATAAATAATAGTAGTCTTCTCCTCCTAAAAAAGACGAACCAGCATAAGAAGAAAGGCATGAGAAAGCCCCAACATTCTATATATATACATTGCCAATTTATTCAAATGGATGGTAATCATCATGACGCAACCAGAAATCATGGAACGAAACAATGCCGGAAAAGTATATAAAACAAGGTGCAAATATTTATCTCTAACTACCTTTATCTTCACTTATGTATATACTTAATTTTATTTATAGTTATTATTATTATTATTATTGCTCCCTGAGGCCCTCAGCCTCCTGTTCTCTCATGATTATCCCAACTGCCTAACATATCGGTAAGCCTAGCTCTATCTAGCTTAACCTTCCATAACCTATCTAACCTAGCCTAGTTTAATCTATTTTGTCATACTGAGACATTACATTTTACTATTATATATTTTTTAATTTTAGATATATATATGACAACTCTGTGTTATATATTATTATTATTATAATTATTATATTATATGGTCTAAACCGTTTAGGCCATTTAGACAATCAGCACCACCGCTAATGGACTCGGGTCCCAAAAAAATACAAATAATAATAATTATTATTATTTGTTATATGTCAACTGCGGTTTATGTACTTTATAGACGTTAGCAGTTATATATAATAATACTAATTATTGGCGAACTTATTTGACATTTCTTCGTTACCCTAAATTATTTTAGGCATATCTCCTTTTTTTTTCCGCATCCTTATTTACATGTATGTTAAGGTGACAATTCTCGTGAACTGCTAGGCTTCTTCACTATGTAAGCCCATCCGCGCCTGTCTAAGCAACATTTAAAAGTCTCCAATTAGGTACGTTTCATATTATTGATAGGTTTTAGAAATAATCATGATAATTATTATTATTATTATTATTATTATTATTGTTAGAGATCAACTATAGCTTTTATATACATGTAAATATTTTTTATATGTTCTCATGTGCCATCTGTATTGCTCTAACATAGCAACGTGGGTCTATCCTCTGCTTTGTGGTTTGTTGAGCTTGGCATCAATTATACATATTCATGTGGTCGATTTGGAGTTCCTGAGTGAATATATCTTATTTTTTTAGTCAAAGTTGAGCCAGCAGTCATGTCATAAAGAAAATTGTTGATTTGATAAATACAGTCTAGGCCATTTAGACAATCAGCACCACCGCTAATGGACTCGGGTCCCCCGGGTATCCTGGCTGGCTGCTAACGTCTATAGAGTACGTAAACCGCAGTTGACATATAACAAATAATAATAATAATAATATAAATCAGCTTAATACTTCTAATGTTACTTTCGTTGACATGTCTAAATTCACTTGAGTAACGGACCCCACAGGAGCGGCCTGCCTACACCTCGAACGCAGTCACAGTACCTATCAATCGAGTCTGATAAATTTTATAGGGTTTTTTTTAAAATAAAACTACTAGACGTGAATTATTTATTTAGTTTCCTTTCGTAATCATTTGTTACTATTTACCACTCCTCCTTGACATTTTGAATTCCTGGATTCTCCGCTTCATTTCCTCGTCTGGCTTCACATCTTCAATGTTCAGCGGTGCTCGATTAAATGGGTCTTTTGCATCACTCAACAAGTGTGACTTGATTGTAGACAAGTCAATTGTAACTTTTGAGGAGGGTAAAATCACAGGTTCCTTCATCAATGTAAACATCAGAGGATCCAAAAACTCATCTGGAATGTCACCAAGTTCTTCTTCATCTTCATCTTCGCTTTCCTTGATACGCTGAGCTTTCTCTGCAAATTTCTGAAGTCGCTTCAAATCTTCTTGAGACATTAGGGCACGTTTTGATAATATTTCGCATGCGCGAGTAAAAATCTCAACTTTGAAAGACCGTCCATCTCGCGCCACAGCGACTGCAAACTCTTCTTGTTCTTCCAGGTTGAGGTATATATGAATGATGGATTTTAACAGTTCACGTGGTTTCCAGCTGTATTTTTCAGGATTTTCAACTTTCAGATCTCCACACTTGGGGCCGACTAGGGCATCCAGGTTATAATCCAACATTGCTGCAAATCTATCAACGAGTTCAGGGCAGACAAACGCGCTAGGCACAGTTGACGTGAATAGGTTCAAAAGAGTAACGGTCTGAGCTGCGAGTTGCACATACGATGTTGCCATTCTTTCCATAGAAGCTAAGTTTTCTCCCATTTCGGGGGTAGCTCCTTCAGATGCCATCTGTGACTGTAAGTTGTGAATTTGAGACAATTTACTAAGCGACTCATCTAGTAAGTAGGTGGAATCGTTCAATAGTAAAGCAACAAATCGAATGAAGAAGTCAGGATCAGTCTTACTCTCCTCAGACAACTTGTATCTGTAAATTTTGTTGGACCAGATACGTTTGAATATCTGAGAGATGTAATATCTAGTGTTGAACTTGTCCTCGAATTGGGAGCTGGCCCCTGTTCGTTCAACATCAATATAAAACCTCATTAAAGAATGAAAGAAATGGTTGCACGCAAGAGGATTGGTATCAAGATCATTTGCAAAGAATCCTGCGCGGCCATTGGGTTGTTCAAGAACACCATAAAATATCATTTCAACAAATTTTGCTTTGATATAAGGATTGTTAATGAATGAAGGCTGACTCAAAAAAATAATAAAGAATATTAGAAGGGGGGTGAGCTGAGTTCTAGAGAAAATATCAGGAATATGGCGAGCAGCATAAATAAAAATGGTGGGTATGACTTCTACAAAGTACTCTGGGAGATTGTTGAACTCTTTTGGAGGGTCGACGACGATGGGTAGGGCGACTGGAGTGCGGGGGTAGTTGTGATTGGGATCAACAAATCTAGTAAGGAATATGGTCAAGAAAAGAAGAAAGCTTAAAAGTTTATCGTAAGATTGGCTGTCTGTAAGGGCAGCTGTAAGAGTGAGATGTCTGGCTTTAGATACCTTCAAATCAGCCTTGATCATAACAAGCGCCCTCTGTCCCCCAATGGCCGGAGGCGAGTTCGGATTCAAAGTGGCCAGCTGCTTCTCAATATAGTCTATCCGAGAAACCAAGTCTTCCACTCTCTTTTTGAGGCGGCCTTCTGAATGAATCAACCCACCAAATCCATAATGTAGATATGCAACAGTCAAGTAAAAGCAATGGGAAATGAAGTTTGGAATTTCATCCAGCCTTTTTTCATAAAATTCAGAGGAAGAAGCACTGTCTCCTACAATCTTCGTTTCCTCCGATATGTCGTAGAGCGGAGAGGACCTAAAGTATGTAGTTGATACTTTGTCAATCTTAGAGCCAAATGAATCAGCAAAGGGCTCACAAAATTTAATTAGTATGGCGGTGATATTGAGCATGAAGCCGTCAGAGGAAACAGTGTTAGGTTGGATTTGAAAAGCTAACCTTTTGTGATTGAGGTTGATGATGTTTCCAAGCCATGAAAGAATAGATGTTCTGGCCTCCGGTGAGCTGCGAATAATTTTGTCAGCAATAAAGAAGAGTTGGTCCTGGATAACTTTGAGCTCTAGCTTCATGCCGCTCGATAAATCATTGATTTCCCGCTGAGTAGCATGAACGGGATCATGAAAGTTGGCTTCAACTTGAGCTGGGTCTAAAGGTGAAGTTCTAAAAAATGGGCCCAGGACAGATTTGGTTTCAATCTCTGCAACAGATAAGCCAGGTGGATTGAACTGCTCCAATTGCGTGATGCCCTCAGCAGTGAGTTTATTGGTAATGACGTGGTTCAGCACGTCGTAAATGGGCCGGTAATCGGAAGATTTGGATGCGGCATTCAGCATGGCTTGGCTGAGAGTAGCCATCAGTGGGCCAAGAAAGTCAAGAAAGACGGAGTCTTCGTTTGCTCTGTCAGCCATTTGATGGAAGAAATTCCAGGGAAAAGTGGATACATGCTCAATGGCATAAGTTCCAAAGTCGAATGGCTCATATTTGTCGAACGCTTCTGGAGCAATAATTGTCAATAGAGCATAAGAAGATATGATGCGCTGAATGTTGAGTACTTCGTCGACGAGAGCTGAGTCGATGTTGGCCTTGGAGCGGGTCTTGCGACGAATACCCTCGGCACGGTTCCAGGAAAGAGCCAGATAATGGAAAGCCTTGTCCAACTCTTGAAATCTGGTTGTGAGTGTGTAGAGAAGTAGTGGCTCAAGGGAATCACGATTAAATTCAGATGTACCAGTTTCTCCGGCGATGGATTCATTGAGCGACTCTGAAAAGTGATACTTAAGAGCACTCGCAGTAGTAGCATCAAGGGATACCTTGAAGATCTGGGAAATGATCTCACTTACAGAGGCCATGGTGGTCAAGGTCGATGGTGGTGATGGAAAAAGGGAAAGGAATTGGTAAGTGGCAACTCAGTGTTTTGGTTGAAATCGCTAGACGGGACCAATGTCATAACTTAGTGTGAAGAAGCACACACATGAAAACAAAAAAAAAAGAACAACCTGGAAGCAAGCCCAGGTATTAATGAATGCGTCAAGTGATACTGCGTTGAAAGTCTACAACTACGAAAGGATACAAGGAGAACAGAAGATACAAATATTGTTAATTGATGGTGTGTCTATATGATAGATACAGCCAGGGAGCGAAATTGAAATTAATGGAAAGTGTGGTTATTTCTTGATCTCCGTGTACCAAGCAAACACGAGATAAGTGACGTTATCATCGTCGACGAACTTGGAGGTGGCCTCGTACTTGCCTCTAGCAAGCATTCCCGACGGGGCCTCCTCTACGGCAAACGACTTTTCGTAGTAAGGCTTTTCGAGAGTATTGGGTGAGTAAGAGCCACAGACTTCTTGGATCTTGTCCAGTCGAATTCCAGCCCTCTTTACGGATTGCAAGTACTTGAGGCCGGTGACAATCTCGTGCTGAACACGGAACTTGACAACCAGATGATACTTGGACTTTTCCTTGATGACAATTGGTTCCCGGTGTAGTTTTTCCAGAACGCCAGGTGCTTCGAGATCGTACACCACGGGTGGCTGGCCTTCAACGTGAATAGCCATCTCTAGAATAACGACTTTGCGCTTGTCGTTAGGATCGCCAATTGTGGTGCCGGATGTGTTGGAGAGGCCGAGAGACTCCTTCCACTTGTTGAGTGCCTCATCGTCAGCATCAAGCTTTGCGTATTCGTTGATAGTTTTTTTCTCAGTGACCTTGTAGCCGACAGCGTTCTCAGCTTCGAGCTCAGTATCGATCTGGGGTTCCTTGTTAGACATGGCAATGTTGGGTGATAGCAATGGCAATAGAGAAGAGATATGGCGATGGGAAGAAGGAAAAGGGGATGTAATAATAATAAGGAGTAGAAGAATGTGAGGAAAAAAGCACAAAAAGCAGAAAAGGAGACGAGTGGGAAATCAGAGAACCAGGGACCTAGGAAACCAAGAAACTGAAAAAAGCGAAACAATTTAAAAATGGCTACGAGATGCGAGTCTTAGGAAACATTTAATTGGTGATCCTGCGGAAGCTCTTATTCGTTTTTTTGAAAGAGTTGTAGCTGGAGATATTTATGGTTCATAGATTGTGCCATCAGTGTGTCTGTGTATTAGCGTTTTATCCCTTTATCCCCATTCCACGCCTTTTCAGCCTTTCTCAGCCTTTCCAGGGCATGAAATATCAGCAAACGATTGTTTCATCAAGTGCCACACCTACAACATCCACTACGCCTAATTCTTCACACTCACCAGACGGCAAGCTGAGTATACAACAATCCACAAGAGGTTCCTAAAACTCCACCAATTTTTTATTTATTTTATTTCTTTCAATCCTTATTTCTCTTATATATCCTGATCCTTTCTATGTCCTTTGAATTCTCTAGTCATCTTCGTTGGCATTGTCTGTATTCTCGTCCCTGCATCTTTTTGTGCTACCGGGTAACGGCTGATCCCATGCGACAAAACAGGATCAAAATCTGAAATTTTCAACACGACCCAACTCATCCAGCCAGTCTGCAGGACCTTCCTCCACCAACTCCGTCATGGCTAATAACGCAAACACAGTCTCTTCATTAAGGCATGCAGTGCCGCCACAGCATCAGGGTATCTCGGGTCCTACAGGAAGTGCACCCTCTGTTCCCACTGCTCTAGAATCTCAATTAAACTCCCTTGGAACGTTACGCGCGTCTGATCTCAAAGAAAAATCAAATCCGCTTCATCTCGCGTCGTCCTTTGTTGATTCCTATCTAGAAAAAGATGAACGATACCCGGAAATTGGCCAAATGGCTCTCCGTAAGTTACTAGTCAATGTTTCTTCTTATTACTCATCTAACCTAAGATAGAAAGTTCATGGTCTCAATATTTGTTCTTCGAGACTGCTGCGTCTCTAGGACCATTTTCTCCTTTTTCAAAAAGCGATACTATCAGTATCCCAGATGCTATCTATGATCAATTCAATCAAACGGAAACGCAGGCTAAGATGGGCATCTTTCCAGAAATTGACCGAGCATGGATCTCTGTCGACAATAGACTCTACTTTTGGAACTACAGGAATGCATCAGATTTTCATACCTTTGATGAGCTCGACCAGACAATTATTTCTGTTGCTTTAGTCCCACCGAAAAAAGGCATGTTCATTGACTCCATCAATCATGTTTTAGTTCTATCGACGTCCAAAGACCTTTACTTAATAGCATTGTCCTACGACCAGTCAAAAAATGAACTCGAACTCTACGAAACTGGCATGACTGTATCTGTCTCTGGTCTGGAGGTATCTACCATTGTAGCTAGTAAGACTACTGGCAGGATATTCATCACCGGCAAGAACCATGGCGTCAACGTCTCGGAAATCAACTACACTAACGTCGAAACCTGGTTCAAAGGTAAATGTACCCGTACGTGTCACACTAGTCATGCTATTTCTTCGGTTCTCCCTAGCCTTTCTGGTTATGATCGCTATCAATTCAAAAATATTCCCATCGTTGGCTCTCTCTTAAAGAATTCTCCTCCTGAGGTGATTGTATCCATGTCTATTGATGACTCGCGGTCCCTTCTGTATACCCTCTCTAATTCATCAACTATTAGAATGTATCTGATGGAAAAAAATGGTGGTCTGAATCTACTGTTCACTTATACCTTAGCCCAGATCATCTCACATATCCAAATGATCCCTACTCCTTCGAGCCAAGAAACGGAGGACCCGAAGACTCCTGTTGCACCTCTCAGCCTTGTTTCCATTCAAGTAATTGAATCCAAAGAGAGCTCACGCTTGAACTTGGTTGCTATTACCTCCACTGGCTCTCGAATTTACATCAAAGCTGCCAACACACTCAGCTCTCAACGGCCACCCAATACTATGCAGGCTATTCAGCAGCGCTATCCCCCTGCGTCTACTCCTTCAGCGGCACCCAAAGCTTCAACACTTCTCACTTCTACTAATTCTCTCTCCCAAATATTTGCGCCTGGCTATTATTTTGCAGTAGTTCCTAACCGTCAAGGGGAGCCTGGTCACAGTGTGTTTGTGTCTGCACCAGACTCTGGCAAGATAATTGCACATATTTCGGCCGGCACTGTTGGCGCAAATCCTGTTTACTCTGAAAATGCTTGTTTCTTAGACGTCGAAGGATTTGTTCAGGAAATCTGTATGATCACCCCTTACACTGGCCCTGGAAATGTCTCTGGTTTTGCTAATGAATCGGCTGCCCAGTACACTATTCCTAATCCTCAAATTGTTGTTCTCACCAATACAGGCATCCACATTTTCACTCGCAAGTATCCATTTCAAGTATTTGAGCAATTAGGCCAAGATATTCGGTCTTTTTTTGAGTTTTACGGGCGTACAGAGACGTGTGCCAACGCGTTGAGTATTGCCACCCGTACTTCTTCATTCCTTGCTGAGGAGTGCGACTTTGCCAGTAAGGTATTCATTGAACTTGGGGGTAAACCTCATCTCAAGGTTGATGATGAAAACACTTACTCACTTTCCCCAAGTCGAGGAACTGCTATTAATAAGTTCAGTACATCTGTTATTGGTATGTCAACTGTTGATGCAGGTGAAGTCATCCGCCTAAGTGGTCGTTTCGATGGCTTAGCGACTTACGTCACCAGAGTTATCCGTACTCTCTGGAAATCGCGTGTGTTCAAAGTTACAAAGGCTGGAAATGCCAAAAGATTTGCACATGCCACCGATAGAAAAAGTTTAGAAGCTGTTCAGCTAGTGCTACTTGAAATATCCGAATACCTTGAAAAGAACAGGGCATTCATCGATGGCCTTAGTGGAGGTCCTGATAATCTTCTTGCTCTTTCAGGTCGCTCTGAGGAACTCTCTCTTCAGGCTGAGCATAGGGGCTTGCACGCTTTAGTTGCACTCATCAAATCGATGAAAGAGGGTATTGCATTTCTGATACTTCTAATTGATGAGTCAAGCAAGACGACTGAAGGCTTAGAATCTATCACGACGTTCCTCCCACAAGAAATTCGTGACAAGCTTGAAATTCTTACCTTCAGGCAATTCTTTGCTTCGGAGAATGGTACTGAATTGGCCAGAGAGTTAATCACCTGTCTCGTAAACCGGAACATTACTGATGGCGGCTCTGTTGATTCGATTTCTTCTGTTCTGCAAGATCGGTGCGTCAGCTACTGTTCGGCTGACGATGTTATTATTTACAAGGCTCTAGAATTTCTACGCAAGGCAGAATCTCTTGAATCTAATGCACGTATTCAAAAGCTCAACGAAAGTCTGCACCTTTTCCAAAAAGCTGCTGGGAGTATTCATTACGACGTACTGAAGGATGCAACCAACGAGTTTGTTAAACTCAAGTTCTACCCTGGCGCAGTTGAGCTTGCACTCACGGTCGCTCAAGAAGAGGACAGAGGTAATCTGGGTCTTGCATACCTGCACGAAGGCTCAAATCCTAATGACTCCCGAAAAGAACAATACGAGCGCCGAGTACGTGTGTACGAACTAATCTTTAAAATTCTGGAAAAGGCAGATGAGGAGGTCCTACAATCTGACGGTACTAGCAATCATGATGGATCAACACTTCAGCTACAGGCAGATGCTACACTGCGTGATGAAACGTACTTTGTTTGCTACTCGTCCCCAGATGAGGTCTTTCACTATAAGTTCTACGATTGGTTCATCTCTAAGGACGTTGTCATCCGGCTCCTTGACATTGAAACTCCTTTTATCCTTCCTTACCTTGAGATGAAGGCCAAGACGGATCTCAAAATTTCAAACCTGCTGTGGACGTATCATCAAAAACGCGGTAACTTTTTTGCAGCTGCAGATGTCCTTCTGGTGCTTGCGAAAAGTGACTTTGAACTCTCTTTATCTCAGCGTATCGAGTTTCTTTCTAGAGCCAGTACTTACTGTAATTGTCCTTATCCACCCAATTTACAACAAGCTATCACACAGCTGGCCACAACTATCCAGGAGTACCTCGACGTGGCAAACATTCAAGACGAAATTCTTAGAACAGTTATCAACGACAATTACTTTGATGTTGACCGCAAGACAGAAATCATTTCTCATCTCCAGAGTGAACTTCTGACCATCAGCGATCTTTTCAACAATTACGCAGATCCTCTCAAATATTATGAAATATCGCTGCTTATTTTTCAGACGACGGACTACCGAGGCTCGGAAGAAATCAGCAACTGCTGGAATGCCCTTATTTCGCAAGTCCACAATGCTGCAGAAGAAAGTGAAGGTAACTCAGAGCCATATGAGTACATTTCGCAGACAGTGCAAAAGTTAGGGCAGCAGCTCATGCTCAGTGAATTTACATTTCCTGCTGATTTTCTCATCTCTCGCCTAGAGACTTATGCAGTTGAATTCGCATCAGACGCACCCCAGGGCTGGGTAGTCGATACCTTTCTGAGTGCAGGTATGTCTTTTGAAGCATTACTTTCAATTTTTACGGACCTTCTTGAGCGACGCGATTATCCCTTTGATGACCCCGTTTCGTTCAAGAAGCTCTCGTTGGACGTCACATACCTGCTTAACCGCTTCCTGAGTGAGTGCCGCACTCTCAACATCAGCCAGGTCATTTCAATTGAGCTGCTGTCTATCCTTGAGTCTACAGTGGGCCCTGAATACCTGAAAAATATAAAAACGCAAATGGGATACCGATAGAGTTAGATAGACCCCCTCAAGAAGTACATTACGAATTTGCCTTTAATTATACTGTTGTCATTTTTCTATTTTTTAATCATCCTGGAATCGTAAGCCCTTGCGAGGAGTTGCACTGGTCTCGCTTGTGGAAGCAGTAATGTCCTCTTTTTTATCTTTGTCTTCAGTGCTGTATCCGCTATTTACGAGCTCAGCAGTTCTTACCCATCTGCGGCGCCTTGTATACTTGGAAAAGGAGTCATCAGTTGACGGCTTCTTCCAAGTGTTGTCGTAAAATACCCAGCCATCATTTGGAGATGGGTCTGGAGTACTTTTGGTCTTGCCAGAGACAACTAGGCCACCGTCATTCGTTAAATCAAGGCGCCAAGTCTTGTCGACCCAGCGCCACTCGACTCCCAGGTTTTCATCTTCAGGCAATTTGAACACATCAGGGGCGGTTGATTCATTGAGAAACTCGTCAGTCCATGGTGCGCGCTCATATGCCAGTAGATTGGCAGTCCAACCAATTCCTAGCCAACGACGCTGGTTTTCGTACAAAACATAGGTGAACCGGACAGGTTTACCGTCACTGGATTGAACTCCAACCACGCTCTTTGAGAACCGTCCTTCAGAGTGAGATTGGAATCGGGACCCAGAAAAGTCGAGTCCAGTAAGATAAAATGTGAGAAGCCTAACACTGCGGGATCTCCAAAGTACTGCTCTGGTAACTCTGGCGTAAACCGAGTGGTAAGTCAACACAGCCAATCCACTAATGAGAATGATGAATCGAGGAGTAACGATAAAGAACGCTGTAATCATAAAAACCGGAGATAGGAATAGGGTAGTGAAAAGAAGTCTGGTCACATCGTGCGTAGTCAGGCTCAACGAAGTTATGGGGGAAAGGAATAAATTGACTCTGGACGTTACATTAGTCAAAGTGTGAACAATGGCGTCTAGAGTTGGATGTTCCTTTTGCTCCTTTTCGACGGTCTTGTCAAAGTAAACGTAGCCTGCGATGGCGCCAACAACAAGAAGATGGCCAAAGTACATTACAAGGATTTCATAGTAGAGTACTATCGTTGTCCATGCAATTACCAACAAGAAGCTTTTCCAAGAGTCATCGCTTGTCCAGGTCAGCAAACTCAAAACGTGGTCTGCGGTTAGAATGAATGGGTATGCCTGAGACAGTGCTTTTGTGACCGTAGGCGGTGTGGAAGAAAGCAAAGGAGACGTGTGCTGGGGAAGGGCAGTCGTGGATGGGGTAAAAGAAGCATGAATAGTGGTTGCAGTGTTTGAAGTATCTGTTGAGTCCAACGAGCCTGCTGAGGCAGGCTCAGATTGATTAAAGCTTGCGGGCGGCATGCTTCGAAGCCTGAAGGTGGTGTAATTGGTAGCTATCCCGACCCAACTGGAAATTGAACGTTCGAGGAAACAGAGATCTTGTTCAACAGAGGCCTACTAAGTAGTCCAAGTTAGAATTGGAGGTGCTAGTGAAGGGGCGTTTTGTCGTAGTGGCGTGCGAATGGTGGTGATGTGAAGGCTCTTGCGATCATCTCCACAGGCGAAAATGAACCCCGTTGGCATGTGACTGGTGTGTCCCAAATCTGCAAAATGTGCAAAATGATACAGTGTGGAAATGGCACAAGTACAAGAACATAAGGTATCACCTAATGTATGACTAATTATTACTCTGTAACAAGCCATGGAAGTGCGACTGAAGTGGGTATGGTGTGGTGAATCCATTTCCTCCTTCTTCCTTCCCCCTTCAGCAATAACAGTAGCACGCTCCGCACACTTTGCTAAAAAAAAATGAGCTCCGCAGCTAATGGAATTCCTGTCTCGGGTGACTTTGATGTGTTTGTAAATCCACGAGTATATGAGAGCGGATCTGACGACGATGAACCAGATACTGCCTTTTCTCTACGATGTATGTATCTGGGGTCTTAGTATTAGGATGGTTTCTTTTGCTAACTTTTCAGACGGCTTCAGGCCAGACTCCCTGGACCCGTCTACTGTATTAAACATGAATCGTGAGAATGATTCAGTCACTATCGAGGCCACTGGCGACGGTGAGTCCCATTTTTTCAAGGGCAGTGTGACCGATGGCGGCGAGGCTGAGTGCGTACTTCTATTCAACCCAGACACAAATAGGTTTGAGTTACGGCCATTAGACTATGCAATTCGGGTGACACCCGCATCCAAGGATGTCAAAGCACCCCTCGAGGAACTTGAGGAGGCCCCTCCGCCCGCTCAGCCGATATATACCAAACCAGAAGATACCATGGCCCATTGGACACAAAAGTTCGAGGCCCAGGACAATAAAGGGTCCAAGTACAAGTCTTATGAGCGTGGATCTGGTCGAAGCTACAAGCCCAAACATGCTCCGAGCATACCGCCACCTAAAGTTGGCGCACCACCAAAACGAATTGAAATCAACATCCCCGACGGTGATGCAGATGCAGAAATGGGACCAAATCCAAGTGATAATAAGGATGATGATGACGATGATGACGACGACGATGATGCTGAGCTGTTGGGTGAGATTGAAAACGAGCTTGAGATGCTTTCCGAAGACGAAGGAGGCATGGCAATCGAGATTGTGGAGAAGTCGGAGCCTAGCAAGTCATTTTACAAAAGTCCACCGAAGCCGGCAAGTGGCACGGCGCCTATATCTCTACGAGGATTCATTTCCGGAGCCGCACGGCGAGAAAACGAGGAAGACCTGCTGTCCAGTAGCGAGGAGGAATAAGCCTTATAATGGTTTGAGGAAGGGTTAACGCCTAAAAAAGGGTCCCTTTATTTCCAAAGAGATTTTATTTATTTATTTTAATTGAGCATACCATTTTATACGAGCTAGTTTTGAGCATGAACCCTAGGGGAGAAAAGAGCTCTAGTGCACGGGTAAAGATGGCCGAACAACGGAGAGGAGGAGTTCGTTCCCTCAAGCAATCTTTGTCATGCACCTTTGTTATTGAGTAAAGCATTTGACGGCCACACTGAAGAAATATCTGTTGTATACATCATAAATTTAGTCAGTTCTGTTATACTGGTGAAGGGCTTGCCTCGAATTGATATGGATGTAATGAAACTGATCATGATATACATGTGTACGTATTGGTTCAAGAGGTCTTTTATTATAAATGACGAAACCACCTGTAAATAAAGTAGCTTGTATAAATTTTGCAGTCTGTAGCATCTTTATCTGGCCTTTCGATGCTGGTGAATTTCGATCGTAGGCCTAAAAGCTGCGAATTCCTGTTGCTTATTTTGTCCAGGGTTGGGTCACTTTCTTCTTCGCGCAGGTGTGTTGTTTATTTTACCATTCCAATAAATTCCAACCCTTGCACCATAGTTTGATTGACTGACCTTCCACTTCAACTTGTCAGTATTTTAATCCTAAGAGCTACGACATGAGTTCAACAATACCGGCAGCAGTGCATATGCGAGGAAAGAGCTGGGGCGGGCAACATAAGTTCAACCACCCACCGCCTCTCGAGATCAAAGACGGCGACATTTTTTTGGTGGACTCGCCCAAGGCTTATGCGCCATTGGGGTATGGAACACCGTCGGATCCAGTGGCCATTCGACCCGAGGATTTCAAGAATGACATTCCTTTACCGTCTTATGGTACGTTTTTTTTCCCTAATCGCAAATGCCTTGTTTACTTGATATCTAACTATGAATACAGAGGAGCGAGCGCCATTGAAGGTTAGCCGGCCACTAGCTGCTACGTTCAGTGACACGGAGTTGCTTCGACCCAATTATACGCGACTGTCACGCAAACCTATTGCACGAGACGACAGCGAAAACAGCTGTCTGGACCCTGTGAAGGAGATTGTCCTATCGCACCGCAAATCGCGGCGGCCTCTACTTTTAGGCAAGACGGTGCTCAATGAAGAAACGCTCGGGGACAGCAAAGAAACTTTATTACAGAAACGTGGGCGAGACGCTACGACAGAGGGGGCAGAGGAATTCCATGGCAAGGGCAGCGCCAAGAAACCCCGAATCGAAAAGAGTGAGCGCGACAATGAATTGTACACGAATGAAAACACTGTGAGGCCGGAAAATCTCTTGATGATGGTGGATAGTTCATTGGTAGACACGCCTGAGCGTCGTAGGTTCAACGAGCAGAAGATTGAGATTCGACGGGAAAAGGAGCGCGAAGCCTAAGATATGAAGATGAAAACATCTGTAAAGTATATTATCTATATTTATTTCATGTTATGACCAGACGTTTTATTATTGCGTGGGTGTAGATGGACCAATCACAGGCCGCTCATAAAGTTTTTTTTTTTCATCACCGAACAGCGAGAACGCGACAACAGAATAACCAAAAAATGACGAAGCTAAAGGAGTAGAATAGTAAGAGGGGAGATAGTCAAGGGGATGAGTAAACATATACAATAGTTAATGTGACTGGGAATATTATGCAGAGATAGATGAGGAGAGAGGGGGTGAGAATAGTAAGTATAGTAAGAGGGCCAAGAAAACAATGATTATAGAGCATCGTTCAATGGAGCGCATATTGTTGAGTAGGATGACATGAGTGGTAAGTCAATAGTTTGAGAGAGAATTAATCAAGTCGAGAAGAATGAAGAAAGGTCGAGGAAAGACATCGGGGTTTGGTATGAACATTAGTCTCTTCTGTCAACAATAACGACGCTCTTGCCAGACCATCCTTGCTGATTCTGCTCCAAGATTGGAGAAGTAGACGCGTTCTCCTTGTGCTGTTGCAGCTGTTGCTGTTTTCGCTTCTTGTTGGCGTCAGCATCAAGATGGCTGGGCTTAGCAGGGCATCCGACCAACTGAGGAGCAGCCACGGTGAGAACTGCAATGAGGAAGGTGGTTGAGAAGAGAGACGTGGTGAGTCTGGTCCTTTGGGCAGCTTTCATGAACATGATTGAATAGTTAGGCCTTGCTGATGTTGTTGGTGATGTTGATAGATTTCAAGTATGGCGGGGAAGAGAAAGAATCTCATGAGAGTTTTTGCCAAAATAATTCACCAGCTGCGGGCTTCGGGAAGCCCACGCCACGAGCTCTGTTGATTTTTTTTTTTTTTTTCTTGATTTTTTGGTATTTTTTCCTTGAACACATGTAAACGTTCAGGCCAATCACGCATGCTGAATAAACAAGATAGGGCTAGGGCAAATACTGTCAAAATAGCCCATACCCTACGATACGATGACTAATTAGTGTATCACCAGCTTATTCATTTTCTCCCCAGCATTCCACCTTACGCAGAAATTACAAAGGAAAAGTTTCAGCGGCTGGCCATGTAAACAGCACTTGAGCCTGAAGGTATGGAAATGATTTGGCATACAAGTGCACTGGTACATGTACATGTATGTAATGTATGTGTACAGGGGATAGAATCAACATTTGAATAGAATAGCTAGCTTAGCATCGCATGGCATGTGTACATTAATGAGGTGCAAGATTGATATTAATGTTCAAAATGTTGACACAAGTGAATGTTGATCCGATTGGAGAAGAGACGTGAGATGTAAGATGAGACCCAAAGATCGAGTCTGAGATTACAATTGACTAGCATCTGTAGGGGACCAGAGTAGGTGAAGTCCATGAAAAGTGTCCATGACTATTGTCCATAACTACATAGTGTCTTATCAGTGAGCTCAAGCAAACACCGCTCGACTCGAGCCAACTCGAGTGAAGTTTTGATTTTGTGGATTCATAAATTATGAAGTATAGGGTATGAAATGGTGATAGCAGTACATGGATTAAATTCTTGAACTGTGTTTGGTTTCTTTCATACATACATACATACATACTGTGAACTGATGATTACATACATATTTAGCAACGCCAAGTTCAACAATCAATCGCCGTCCATTCGAGTGGCACATGTGTCGTTCAATCTTCAAACATTTGAATGTTTTTGTAGTAGCAAATTGATATTCCATGTTATCTCTAATCATCACGTGCCGATTTAGACTAGTAACCCTTGCAGATTTCTTGCAGATCACGACAGACCCTGGTCAAAATCATGCATAAAGACTGCATACAAATGTAGGTGCTGCTGCATAGATTCTCTTGCATGACAAGCCTGCAGACTCGCGGAGCCTCAAGAGCCCGCGCAACTATCATAGTAGCACAAGCTTGAGCTCTTCAGACTAGTATCAATCTATGTGTGTACTACATACACAGTACTGGCCACTACTACGGCGCCAAAAGCAAGTCTCCTCTATTCAAATGTTCTTTCATCAATTTAAAATATAAAAAAATAAAAAAAAAGCTTTCGCCATTTGTGTCCTTTTTTTGCTGAAAACACTGATTCCTCAAAAAAGTCCACGGCCACAATCCACAAGTAACACTCATGGCAATCATCTATATATATCCACTTGGATTTCTCTTTTTTTTCCTTCTTGTTTCTCATTAAATCACACAGAGCCTTCAAGTCATAAAGACTTCAATCAATCCATCAAAGCTTAAAGTCCAGAACTTGTCAAGTCCTCAACTAGCCAACTAGCCAACTACATTGTCAACTAGTCAACTAGTCAGCAACTAAAACATCCTAAAGACCTGCAGGACCTTTTTAACTAACCCATTTAAACATCCTCCTCCTCCTCATTTCGGTCTTCAATTGCTTTTCTGACCACTTACAATGCTTCAAACCTCTTCATCTCAGCAGCAACTCGGGGTCACTCCCCCTCCCCCCTCTACTAATGCAAGCACGCACGAAGACTCTGCGGTCCAGCACACGACACAGGCACTGATTCTCCCTTCCTCAACCTCTGCTTCTGCCTCTGCTTCTGCCTCTGCCTCTGTTACTGCTTCTGTTTCTGCTTCTGTTTCTGCGTCTGCTTCTGCTTCTGGCTCTACTCCTACTCCCTCCTCCTCCAATCAGCCTATTCACGGCTTTTCCTCATGCCAGCAACAGACCCAAATGACCCATACCAATAACGTTCGTCACCTTGTTTCGCCTACTAATAATTCTCCCATCGCCAGTTCCTACAATCTCCATGAGGGTAAGTTTCTTTGTCTTGGGCCCAAGTGTGACCTTTTCCTTCAGGTCCTCAACGCTTGACATAAAATTAAACTTTTTTCCCAACGCACACTCTAACCTTTTTTTTCTTCTTTTTTCTTTTTCTTTTTCCCCAGGATTTCAGAGACTTCCCACTGAAACCCCCACTGGCCACACTAATGAACTCCAACTTGTTCAACGGCAAGAGCGATTGCGATTAGATCAACAGCCACAACCGCACCAGGATCGTCATCGCCAGATTCATGAACTTCAACCAATGACTGGAGAGACTTCTGGATGCTTTGTTCCGCCGCAGCACTCCTCTACGGCTATCGTATTGCAGCCCACACACGGCCCTCCTAGCCGCTACGAACCAACAAATGGAGTCAGTATGCCCTCGCATAGCCTGAGCTCTCAGCGCCAGCCCTTGTTTGACTCCGCAATGTTTCCCAATGCTCTTCCAATGTCTGCCCATTCTCTCAGTTATCCTGGATCCTGCCAGACAGTTTCCCATGCCCCGGTACCTGCTGGCCGCAGAATGAGTGATACAGTTTATTCCTTTGTCCGACTCCCTGGTGCGCAACAGCCTAAACGGCCTCGCCGCAGATATGAAGAGATTATCCGAATTTACCATTGCAACTTTAAGAATTGCACCAAGGCCTATGGCACTCTAAACCACTTGAACGCACATGTCACCATGCAGCACCACGGACCCAAGCGCACTCCCGACGAGTTCAGGGAAATACTCAAAGAGTTCAAGGCCCGCAAAAAGCAAGAGAAAAAGCTCACGAGCACAAGTGGAGCCACTACAAGCAGCGTTTCCGATACCAGATCGTCTGTTTCCAGTACTCACTCTGATAGCTTGGTATCCACAGGAACTTTGTCGCCTACAGGGCCTGAGTCACCAGTATACCCTCTTTCATGGGATGCCCCAGCGGCTGGCGCACAGACCCAGACCACTTTGTGCCTGAGAACAAGTGAAGGAGCTCAGGTTCATGACGACTCAACAGTTCCTAGAATAACTTTTTATCCAAACCAGCATTCTGATGTATCATTACCTCCCATGGCACATCACCAACAAATGCTACAACAATCACAGCAGCCGATGACATATCAAGAGCAGCATGGACAGCAACAGCCCCAAACTCACATTTACCATACCCATAATATGGGCCCGAACAATGTCTCTGCTAACTATGTCTCCATGAACATGGAAGCAGCACCGGCCTCACGCCCGTCTAATGGCTCATACTCCGGACCTGATTTTGGAAACCCAAGTTACCAGCAGTTTAATTACTATCCCCCTCCACCTAATCCTAGACCCTGAACGTTCACTCACGGGATTTTAAAGTCAAAATGACTAATTCTCTTTTCTCTCGTTTATGTATTTAAAAGGCTGTTGTATACGAGGTTACTAATTATATACTTTAAAGAAATCATGAATAAATTTTAACACCTGAAGTTAATTGCCAATATGACCTGGCTGCTACATTTCATCGCAGGTCTATTATCATCCCCTCGTATCGCAGTTATGTGTAGAGGCTCAGTTTTGTTCCTCGAACACTCTACCCTTCATTCCTGAAATTATCCTCCTGTAGGGCCTTACATTAAATCTGTTTTCCATAGTAAAGCCAGCACATACCAACAAGCCTCCATACTTTCCAAATCCTAAAAGCTTGATGAAAATACGAGCTCTTTAGCATTTCAAGATCACGAATTAATTGATCCATGGTACCATGGCGCCAACACTGTATTTTTCATGCACCGAGCTCGGGCATGAAATTAAGCTTTTAGGATAAGTGAAAATGAAACTGGAGATCAATTTCAAAGTTTGCAATGACCAGGTCCGTCCAAAGCGATCTAAAAATGGATCTTGAAGAATTCCAAAGGTTCATCAGCCTAGGCTGGCGTACGTGTATGTATACTACATAAGTTTCATTCTGGTTTGGGATTGAAAGTGCTCTTCACAAATTTTGCATTTGAACACAAGTTTTAAGATCTCTCTAGCTGGCTGGCAAATGGTGGAAATTAAGTCATGTCTGGCAAGCTGGCCTGTCGGTTGCTTCAACCATGATGCTTGCTTCGTTATCAACACGTATCCTCTATCCTAAACATGAAAAAATAAAAGAAAAAAACTCTGCTAAAAAATAAAACCTGAAATAAGAAATAAGGAATATAAAAATACGGTAGCGTTCTCGCTGCTAATACAAAGCCAGCAGGTCATGATATCAAAACTCAAAAAAAAGCTGCTAGCGCTAGCTGTTGGCTGTCTATGTGGCCTATATAATCCCAAAGTGCGATCCAGGTTTAGGAATAATTGACCCCTGTACAGCTTACATAGTTGACAGTTGGCCTTTTGTGCACGGTGTATGTAACGAATTAAGCTCATTTTAAGGTGGGCAGGCGGAATTTAGAGGATGTGGAATGTTTAATTGTATTTTTGGACCGGTCAGATTGGGCCCATGATTTTTTATTTTGTATTTTGAATCTTGCATTTTAGATGTGCACCTTCCTTTTTGCCCACAATTTTGGCCCCTCCCAGCCCTAAATTGCATTATATAGGCCAAGGTCAGAGCTTTCCTATTGCTCTTAATTTAAATTATTTATTCCATTTCTGAACTGAAAAATCCAACTGCTACAGCCTAGCCGTTCTAGCACCTCCGAAGTTGTTCAATTACCAGTGTTTGTTTCTTTAGTTAAATAAATAAATCATGTTTCAAGTTTCTAACCCAAAATCCAAGGCCAAAGGCCCAGGCCGATGATGGGCACCGGTAATGAGAAATTTATATGTACAAAAGAGTCACCTTCAGCATTGGCCAGATCAACACTTGGCATCACATGAATGTGTACATGTATATACTTCTAATCATATATCCTCTTTTTTTGTCTTGTTTCCCTCTCTCACCCACTTTCTCTTTTCAAACCTGTGTCAAGTGGGAAGACCGTAATGCGGTGGGGTCTGTTGGCAATGAGCCGAGCGGCAGAAATGGGCCGATTCCAATTCTGCGAGGCGGGCCGCCATTCTCAGCCGGCGAATGGTGGTGGTGGCTGTGATGGCGGTGGACGGAGGTCGTAGTGCTGTGTTTCTGGTACGAGGTGCCGGGCGCGCCTGCGCCGGACGCAGTCGTCCATGTTGATTCGGAGGAACTGCTAGATGACACGCTGTTGATTGTGCCTGTGCTGGATGCTGATAGAGGTGACGAATATGAGCTATCGCCGCCGCTCACGTACGACAGATCCAGCGATGGGTGGTTAGGTTTTTCTGTGTGACCTCTGCTGGCGTCGTTGGCTACAGATGAAGACGGAAGCGACAATGCAAAGCTGGGCTGGTGCGAGTGGTGGTGATGTAATGAGCCGCTTTTACTATCTGTGCGACCGTGTTTACTGGACACGAGCGACCCAAGGCCGGACTGCTGACCGGGCCCACCACCAGGATTCCGCACCATAAATGGGTCCCACGCAAGTGACTGTCGGAGGTTGCTCTGGCGGTTCATGCGCTCAATCTGTTCTTCGTACCTTTTGGACTCGAGCTGCTTGTTTTCGTAAAGACTCTTTATTGCAAGCCGCAGGTTATCGCGCTGGTCCTCCAGGGTAGTGATTCGCACTTGCATTTGCTCGGGTGTTAGTGTTGGCTTGACAGTCGACGGTTGCGGTTTCAAGTGCGTTTCCGGATTCTTGATGATGGCGGACGCGGCAGCGACACCGGGCGGTAGTGCCGGCAAAGACGGCGTCGGTGGTGGGGACATTCTTTCTCCACGCATCGTAGTAAAATTTTCATCAATAGGGGTCGAAGGAACCATGATAACGCTGGTCGCAGTGCTACCCGATGAGCTCATGTCTCGCGTGTGGCGCTGCTCTTCCTGCAATTTGCGCTCAAGTTCGAGTACGCGTTTGCGGCTCTTGTCGATTTTTTGCTGGTACTCTATAAGCACGTCTATAGATTTCTGTTCGCTCTCACGGAGCTTGCGCCGCAGGTCTGCCATCGTTTCTGTATTTGCGGTATCAGTGCCAGCTGCCGCTGAAGTCTTTGGCGAGAGAGGCGCCGTGTCCTTCTCCGATATTGGGCCTTGGCTCTCATTATGCGGTTCGCCAATTTTCTGGTCAATTTGAGACGTCACGGACGCATTGACCTTTTCTTCTGCCACTGAAGGGATAGATGAATGAGGGCTGATTTTTCCAGACGGCCGCCTGGCGGCTTCCTTGAGCCCAATCACGGAGTTGCGAGTACTAATTGCATGTGAAGACGGCGGATAAGCTGTGATTATTGGCACGGGTCGTGCTTTTGGGAGTGTTTCAGAAGATGTAAAGAAGTCTGCCGTGGAAAACTCTAAAACTGGGTCGGAGATTACAGGGAGGCGCTCCGAGTTGTAGTAGTTGTTTGTCTGGGCGCCAGAACCCGAAGAAGAGGATTTACGGTTCGACCACGGGAAAATGCTGTGACGCCTGCCGTCCTTGCCAGTCTTGGAGTCTAGCATGGAATTGCGTTTTTTAAGCGTGGTGGTTGCAGGGACGCCATTTTGCTTGGAGTTGATGCTGTTCAAAAGCGTTTTTGATCCTGCGGAAGAGGCGCTAGAACTTGCTGGTTTGGACGTAGGGGGAGTGGAGTTTGCATGAGTTGAGGAATATGGTCCTGGAGGACCAGGGTGGCTATGGTCTGGTCTCATTGGCGAAGACGGCGTTAGCGAAGTGAGATCTTGGGATGGGTCCCGGGAATGGCGTATGGAGAAACGGAGGGAGCTGTTCATGCTGTGGTGGAAGTTGGAGGCCGCGGAGGTGGAAGGGGACGCTCTGCCTGGGTGCGCAGTGGTATTGGGCTTGAAGGTACTAGAGGAGGTCGTGGCCGGCGAGGAGACGTCTGAGTATCGCTTGGAGGAGGCGTGTGCAGTCCTAGTGTTGGAGGAGGTGGAGCTTTTTCGAGAGGCTACAGAAGACATTATTTGGAATGCAAGACGCCAGATAGCCTGGAGGGGAGAGTGTCAGGATAGAGGCCGCCAGACATGGGCCGACCAAGGGTATATGTATAAGGCTTGTTGCAGGTGCAGAATGTAAGATGGAAGCAAGATGGAAGCAAAGGAAGGAGATTGCACAGCGGTGGAGATGAATGAAGGAGTGAAAAGTTATCGAGGGGTGTGGAAATAATACTGTCAGAATGAAGTGAAAATAATACTGTCAGAATGGGCAGAAAGGGCAGCCGCAGTGGTGGAATAAAAGTGGAGACCAAACAGATAGGCATGCAGAATGGGGTAGGGCGACTGTGATAGGTCGCAGCGCCAAAGGGAAGAAGGGGAGCGATGGAGAGGAAGAAGAAGGTCAGGAAGAAGAAGAAGAAGAGAGATTGGATGGTGTAGAGAGAGTGGGTGCTGTGATAATTGGCAGTACTGCGTGGTGGACGAGGGCAGTGGCTGTAAGTCGCTTGTGCCACGGTCGCAGTCGCTCTTTTGGTGTCTGGTGGGCATGCGGTGGTAACGCGATGAAGTCTGTGTGGGTCACTGTGGAAATAAGCGAAAAGCGTCAAAATTTCCCTTTTTCAGGGGCTACGGGGCGACCTACTACGGCGCGCGAACAAAAAAAAAAAAAAAAAAATTTTAAAAAATAGAAAAAATCATAATAAAGTGACGATGATACTGGTAGTACAGAGAGAAAACAGCAGCGTAGAGTCTACAAAGGTCATTGCTCATCTTCAATGTGCCGGTCCATGCGCTGGTGGTGAAGAAGACGTTCATCAAACACGCTGAGCAGCGTCAATTGCCATGGCGAACGAGCCTCGAGTTACAACGCACAACGCCCACCCATATATGCTCTTCACGTGCAACGCCGGCGACAATCTTAGGAAGATTTGAAGCCTCAGAGAACCAGCGTTCGGTGGCATTCACGGCGAACTGACGAGCTCAATCTTATTTGAATCGTGGGCCGTTGCGTGTCGCCCTCATGCTGGTTCATGCTCCAGCTGAATACGAGCAACACAGTAATAGCAACCGTTGCAACAAAGAGGAATGCTAAAGAGAAGCCAAAGAGAAGCCAAAGAACGGAACACAAGTACCGATGAGACTAGCACTAGTGCGGTAATAATACGAGATCAAGGAGAGTTTGCCCTTGAGTTGGTGATTAATGCCTGCTCGTGTGTTTCAATAGTACATGTAGTACATGTATATACACATACCGTACATACGCATAAGCCATGATCATTAGTGCTCATGATAAGCGCTGAGTTTGTCCATGATTAGTGTTGTTAGTGCGGTTAGTGCTGTTAGTTGCCGTTAGCACTTTAGCACTTAGAACCTGATACTTGTTACTTTGCACTTGACACTTGACACCTGTGCCCACCATTCCCTCTGAGTTCAGTTTCCCATTATTGTTCCGTTGTGTTCGTTCCGTATACGCGTATTTCTCCATGTGGTTTGCGTTTATTTCCATTTTCTATTTATTTTATTCCTTTAGTTTCACTTGCAATATTCCCTTACAACTAATTTCCTCTTCTTCGTATTCAACTTTCTCCAATTCTCTCCAATTCTCTCGTTCCGTATTACCAAACACCTCCATCGTCACCTTCAACAACACCCATCACAAAAATCATGACAACTGAGCCACCCTCCGCAGTGCTCCTCTCTCAGGGTGCCGTGCGAGTGTTGTCCGCATCCACCCCAAACGCCAACGGTGCAAGTCTCAGCGACAAGCTCTCTGAACTTGAGCTAAAGCAGAACCAGTTTCTGGCCACTGGAACTCACCCATATGAACCCATTTCACTTCCAACTTCAAGAGTATGTATCCGGACCTTGCCTCGTTGCGCTACACCATGCATCACTTCCCATTGTGTCGGAACATGATTTCTAACTGCTCCCTAGGTCTCGTCACAAAATGGTTCTATAGTTTCGCCTTCTTCTGAAAAACCCACAGGATCCCCGTCTATCCGATCTTACAGAGATGGTCCATTAACCCCTGATTCAGAAAATCCCATGTCCCAGAATCGCCCACTGTCTAATGTGGGATTCTCGTTCACAGACCCTCCGTACTCTGAGACTTCTCAAACATCTGAAGAGGAACCCAAACCAAGTCATAGGCCAGCACATGAGTCAACGCACACTGCGTCGTTGTCAAGGCCTTCGGCTGTCTTTCTCTCCGTTACCGATCACTCTGGCAGCAACAGCAGCAGCAATGGACAATACACACCGTCAAGCCCCATTTCTTCTACCAATTCTGCCTCCAATATTAATGGCAATGGAAAATTCATTTTTGATGATAGCTCTGCTCCAGGCTCTGCGGAATCAACTCCCCAACAATCAAGAGACAGTTCTCCTCAAAGAATGTTTTTTCCCGAAGGAGAACCCGATGATCCGTACGCTCGCAAGCACAGAAAAAACGACCACACAAAGCATAAGGAAGTTGCTCCTCGCTTCCATTTCTTAGTAAAACGATCTGGGTCATCCTCCGCGTCGCTCTCGTCGCTCAAAGTACCAGACTTCAAAGAACCCAAGACAAAGAGCAACTCAATGCTAGAACTCAAGCGCTTCTTCAAACGCAGCAAGTCTGAAAAATCTCTCAAGTCTGAAAAATCATCTTCCAAGCTTTCCAAAAATGCATCTCAAGCGTCTCTCAAAAACATGCCATTTGCAGAAGATGGATTCAAAAAGTACGGTAAAATAGGTCGCATTCTCGGATCTGGTGCTGGTGGCTCTGTACGACTTATGAAGAGACCGTCTGATGGTACTACCTTTGCCATCAAGGAATTTCGTCCAAAACACCCCAACGAATCGCAGCGTGAGTACTCTAAAAAGGTGACGGCGGAGTTTTGCATTGGTTCAACCTTACACCACCCCAATATTATTGAGACCCTGGACATGATATACGATGGTAGTAAGGCCTACCAGGTCATGGAGTACTGCCCCTACGATTTTTTTGCCGTTGTCATGTCAGGCAAAATGTCCAGAGAAGAAATTGGATGCACCTTCAAACAAATTCTCTCTGGCGTTTCATACTTGCATGAGATGGGTTTAGCCCATAGAGACCTCAAGCTGGACAATTGCGTCGTAACAGTTGACGGCATTGTGAAAATCATTGACTTTGGTTCTGCCAGCGTGTTTAAATACCCTTTTGAGTCCGATATTGTACTGGCCACCGGCGTGGTAGGCTCTGATCCCTACCTTGCTCCTGAAGTCTTGAGCGGAAGATCGTACAACCCACAACCAGCAGACATTTGGTCGATTGCCATCATCTTCTGCTGCATGACCCTGCGCCGATTCCCTTGGAAGGTCCCAAGAAGTTCGGACAACTCGTTCATGATGTTTGCAAGTAAACCGACAAAGGAAGAAGAAGAGTCATATCGGGCAATACCAGCTGAAGGTCAAACTCCTGCCACTGCATCTAACAATGGAACTACTGTGCAAACCAATACCATCGAAGGCCAGGGCACCCCGATTACTCCCCCAACTCAAAGGGCTGCAATTAAAGGTCCGTGGAGGTTGCTGCGATTGTTACCCGTTGAGTCGCGGCACCTTATCGCGCGCATGCTGGAATTGGATGCGTCAAAAAGAGCGACACTGGAAGAAATTTGGACTAATGAGTGGTTCAGGAGCCTAGACATGTGCACACTCAAAGACGGCGGTTTTGTTAAGGCCGGTAGCCATACTCACACACAAGTCAGCGATGAGCAAGCGCATTTAGAAGCATACAAGAAGTAACCTGGAAACAATTAGACAGGCATTAATTAAACTATCATTTTAACAACATCGAAAAGTTATAGTTGCAGCAACTATAATGATAATAACAATAATAACAACAACAATTATAATAGTTACACTTATGATAATAGAAAAGGGTGGGTTTTGAGAAACATATGTCTAAATTCCAACATGACCAAACAACATGGACACAGACTCACCGTTATGAATGCGACGAATGGCTTCTGCAAACACCCGAGACACATCGATAACCTCCAACTTGGAGCCCAGTTCAGCCTGATGCTTGTGTTGTGGCGTCGAGTTAGTACTTATGATCTTGTCAATAGCAGAAGCCTTGATACGCTCTACAGCATCGCCGGAAAATATGCCATGAGTCGTGATTGCGTAAACCTTGACAGCGCCCTGATCCTTGAGCAGCTTGGCAGCGCGCGTAATGGTGTTTGCAGTGTCTACCAAATCGTCAATGAGCAGGGCCACCCGACCTGCAACATCGCCAACCAGCATGGTTGTCGCCATCTGTCGACTTCCGGAGCTGGCACCAAAACCGCTGCCATAACTTCCGGCTTGAGTCGTTTTCTTGCGCTCCTTGTGGATGAGTGCAAAGGCCATGCCAAGAGAATCCGCAATGCTTGTCGCGCGCTTTGCACCGCCCGCGTCTGGTGACACAATCACAGCGTCCTGGTAATTGGGGATACTAGACACGATGTAGTGTTGCAGCAGTGGTTTGCCGTACAGATTATCCACAGGGATGTCGAAAAAGCCTTGGAACTGCGGGTCATGCAGGTCCATGGTGATTATATGGTCAGCGCCTGCGCAGGTGAGCAGCGATGCGATCAGCGCGCCTGCCTGCGCAACCCATTGTTTGTAGCCCGTATTGATCTCAACCTGGGGTTCCTTGGGCTGCCAGGAGTCATTACGGTAGAGGCCAGGTCGCGGGACCAGTCCGCCCTTGAGCGATGTTGCGGCGCCCAGCATCGGCGAAGCTGGCACAGACTCAAAAGTATATGGCTTGGAGCCTCCTGCGTGTGCGTCAGAGCCGTTTGCTTTGGCCGGCGCGCCGTGTTTTGTGTACGGCACATCTGGCTGTCTCGAGTAAGGAAACAGTGGCAATACTGCCGTGACCTTTTTCGCGGAGGCCGTTTTGCACGCCGAGATCATGATAAGCAGCTCGATGAAATTATCGTTAACATGCCCACACCCAGACTGTACCACATAAACGTCTTTCTCGCGGACAGAGTCTTTTATGGTGACTGAGGTTTCGCCGTTACTAGGATATCGTTAGCTGTCGTGCTGCCCGGGTGCTTTTTCCACGTACGTACCTAAACTTGACGAGCGAGGCGTCGCCCTGGTCAAGGTTGAGCGAATAGCACATGCGCTCGACGAGCTGAGGGTGCGACGACCCTGACAGAACAACAAGATTCCTCATTTATGAAAGTTGGAGTTAGATTCAAAAGAGAAAGCTGTAGATATAGTCACAAGCGTTTACTAGTTGTGCAAGATGGAAGTAACATAAAACAAATCAAGCTCTATAGAAATAAAAAAAAATCTTCTTCGGTCCATAATAGCGAGACCAATCAATCTTTTTTTTTTTTTTTGAATGAGTCGTACGTTCACTATCAACGCCCATTGTGCGGCTGCATCTCCCCACAACCAAAATTTTATTAGCCGTTTTTTTCTAGCGCCATGATGATCCATGATGGCTATCCAGTGTTATCAAACAAGCGCGGCCTCTCGACCTTGGCCGTAGGTATGTGGGCACTCGCCATTGCCTTGGGATCGATATCGGATACCCCGCGAAAGCTGCCCAGGAATTTTGTCCTGCGCCCGAGGCCCGGCGGCGTTGGCAACGGGCGATGCTTATTGCGTTGATTGGCAGAGCCGGCTCAACAGGCGCAAACTTGGAACCTTCGTGAAACGAAAGCTGCGATAAGTTTACAACTCAAGTCGTAAGGCTTATATCACGTGAATTTGCCAGTTTCCCTGACAACGGTCTTAGTTTACTTGCTGCCCTTTTCGGCCATCTTTGATTTCTCCCTTTGTTAGGCACTTGAACTTGGTCAAACAACTCGATCCAACGCAATTTACTCCAATGGAACAGACACTTCTTACGATCTTTGACGAGCTCGACTCTACTGATAATGCTACAGTATCTACTGGGTTAAGTCGGCTGGACCAGCTGCTAGCCGACATTTGTCTCCCATCGCAGATGGACCACGCAAACTACACGATTTCGTCCGTGCGGCAGTCGAGGTCTAAGCACACAAACAAGAACATTTCCATCCTGTTAAACGACCCGGCATACATTGAGATCATAGAGCTGCAGGATTCGTTTCAGTATAACGTTGCCACGCGCGTAATGGCATGCTTGGTAAGGCTTACAACTGCCGTCGATGAAAGTAAGTTGAGCCCCAGAGTTGCGCCTGTATGATCTAATAAGCACACAGCATCAGCACAGAAACAGACCATCTTTGCATTGGACCTTCTTCAGGGTCTGTTCCTTCTGCATCACCCATCGCGGTCCATCCTAGCTATTGAGTCCAACATGAAGACCCTCGTTGGGTTGTTGGCGCCCTCCATGACCTCTAATGTGCATATTGCTGTTATCAACACACTGGTGTCTGGTATGGTACGGGAGGTCAGTGCAATTCGCCGGTTTGAGCTCGTAGGCGGGCTCGCTGTCATTTGCGATCTGTTCAAACTCAAAGACACACCTAAAGATGTCAAGTATGCTCCCCATCCATTTAGCCGGCTTATTTTTTTTTGGTACTAACGCGTTCAGGTTGCGAATTCTAGAGTTTTTATTTTTCTATCTCATCCCCGAAACGTACCAGAAATCGGCTCATAAGCGGTCTGTCACTAAACGGGACACACCTGGTGGTGACCTTCAAGTCCGGCGAACGACCGAGGAAAAATCAGTTTTGCTCGGCAAGTACCTGAGCAATGTGGATGGCTTAGTTCATGAGTTACACACAAGCAAGCCGTTTGGCGACATGAAGCACGAGTGGTAACTGGAATTTGATGGAAGCTGGGTTCACGTAATGAGAGAAATATGAAATATAGTTAACAATGGTATTTGATTTATAAGGCACTTAGCTGTTTTATCCCAGAATATGTTTGAGACGCTAGTGTGAAGCTTAAGGTTCATGTTCAAAGTTGTGCTATTGTTATATCTAATCCAGAAACCAGAAGTACAACATTTGAAAGATTATAAGTATAAGAATGTATAGATGAAATATAGTTAATGTGTAAGAAGCATAGGAATGGAAAATCATTCGCACTTGCTTAGACAGAATCCATTAGTTAATTGGCTGAAAAATACACATTCTAATATAGAATCTGGACATGAGTTTATGTCTTGCCTGAAACTTCTCAATCGCCATTTCAACTCAGGTATTACAACTACTATCGAGACACTTTGTTCTTTGAAAGCATTTATTCAGTATTTGAATCTTGTTGCACTTTCCTCCAGTTTTGCAGTATACGGCTGTGCAGTTCCTTGTGATTTTGAGTGTATTGACTTCTTCTTCATTAATGTACTATCTAAATTCCTAAATTGGAGCATGGGTAAAGAGGTAACTCACGCTCTCACCGTTATGCAATCGGCGAATAGCCTCCGCCAGCGTTGGCGAGATGTCAATATGGTCCAACTTAGGGCACACGGCCTGCACAGCATCATGTGGTACAGTATTGCTGCACACCACTCTCTCAAGATAGCTGTTGTTGATTCGCTCAACAGCCTTCCCGCTGAAAATACCGTGTGTAATCAGAGCAATAACGCTCTTAGCTCCATGGTTCACAAGAGTGTCGGCAGCCTTGACTAGAGTTCCGCACGTGTCAGCCATATCGTCGACAAGGATGCAGATCTTGTCTTGAACATCACCGACCAGTACCATACGCGACACCTCGTTAGCGCGCTGACGCTCCTTGTGGATCAGGGCAAAGTTGAGATCGAGCTTGTCAGCTAACGACGCGGCGCGCTTAGCTCCACCAGCATCTGGTGACACAATGATAGCATTCTTGTAGTCAATGTTCTGTTTGATATAGTTGAGGGTAGAAGGCTCCGCATACAGATTATCGACGGGGACGTCGAAAAAACCCTGGATCTGGCTGGCATGCAGGTCCATGGTAATAACATGGTTGCAGCCAGCAGTCTGCAGCATGTTGGCCATGAGTTTAGCTGTGATAGGTGCTCGAGACTTGTCTTTCTTATCCTGACGGGCATAAGGGAAATTCGGAATCACTGCCGTAATTCTTCGGGCAGATGCAGTTCGGCAGGCATGAATGACGATGAGTAGTTCCATAAGGAAGTCGTTTACTTCACCGCAACCAGTCTGAATAATGAAGACGTCTTCATCACGCACAGACTCTCCGATTGTAACAGACGTTTCCTGATTCGCGTACTGCGAGACGGCCATGCGAGAGAGTTCGATGCCGAGTCTGTTGGCCACAGCTTTGGCCAGCTCGGGGTGCGAATTTCCCGCAAGGAGCTTGATAGAGTTGGTGCTTCCGTTAACCATTAGAAAAGAAACAAAGAGAGCTTGGCTAGACCTTGGAGAAGTTAGCCTTTTGAGCTTCACAAAATTGGCGATGTAAAATGGCAAGATTTCTTGATCGCCCCAGATTTAATTTTTTTCCTTCCAACATTGGATGGTTGTTGTACCCTAACCCACTCTCATGCGGAAACGATAGGATAACGGGCCTCGCGCAGGTTTTGGCCGGCGTGGGCGCCCGGGACTTAGGCCCAGCCACCATAGATAGGAGCTAAGATTTGCCATGGAGGAAAAAAAAAAGAAGTTTGCCTGTTTACTTAGTGCGGTTTTCCCGGGAAAAGGGAGTCTGAATATAGCTGAATATCATTCCATTTTCATCTATGTAAATCAATTGAAAAGCTTTTCACTGGTTAAGAAACACTCCCTCATTAATTTTTCATACGGGTTATCCAGAACGAGATCTTTTCTATCGTCTCGTTACTAGAATCCTGATCAGACACCCCGTGACGTGTGGTCCTACCTGGCTGCGTACTCACCGTTACTTCCAAGAAGTTCAATCCCGTCGAGAGGTTGACTTCGTACTTATGCGTAATGGGAGTGGCCGCATCGGCCCACGGTGAAGAGGTAGATGAAGAGTAAGCTTTGACCTGTCGGTAATTGTGAGATAGTACTAGATCGTAGTACTGGCTATTAAGAATTTCATTAATGGTAGAATTGATGTTGATGGTGCGGTGGAAGGAAGGCAGCGAAAACGCAAACGATTGAACAGTGTACTTTTGTGACGCCGGTACAGTGATTTGAAAGAGATTAAGTAAAGCGGGAGGGGGCGGAGACTTTTGTAAATGATATTTGGAAGTAATAGGGATAACAGAAGAGACAACAATAGACTTGATAAGAGCTTCGCCAGGGTTATGAGGATCTCGAAGGATATTGCGTGAGTCAGCAATTTCATCACTTGTAGTATCTGCCTCTTCAATGCCAAGTTTTAATTTTGTGTCCTCCTGTTTAGCTACCTGACTATCTGACCCATCTTGTGGCTTTTCTTCAGGCTGCGCCGGGTCTTCGCCTAAGTTGGCATTGGTTGGAGTCTCATCCTGTTTCTCTACAGCTGGGGTATGCTCCAATATTTTTTGCGCTTCTGGTGTTTCAGATGGTTCTTCCGCGGCTTCTGTCGTGTTCATAGGTTCTTCCTTTTCCACAGTAGCTTCTGTGGGTTCAGATTCATCATTGATCTCTCTATTGCGTGCTTTGAGACTTAGCTTAATTCGTGGTGTTTCCTTCACAGGAGGCTTGATCCGCAGTTTCAGTGGAGTTGCTACGGGAGTTGATTTCTTCGTTTCTGCTACTGACTCCTCTGATTCTTCGTTATCTTCAGTCTCTTCTGGACATATTCCCTTTAATAATTTTTCAGCGCTTCTGGTATATCCCTTGGGCTCCTCTGGCATAGTCTTCAGAAGTTTCTCCAGTCTTGCATTGAATGATTTTTGTAAGGACTTCGCATCAGCCACAACTTGCGATCCGTCTTCATTAGCTTTATAAGCGTTTGTAAACATGAGCTCCACAATCTCCTTAAATGCGTCAATAGTCCTTGCCCTGCCATAAAGGATTTGGTTTTTGATGGTATTAATTGAAGTCGGTGTTGAAATGATGTTGTAATAGTCAGGATATTCCTCTTTACTGGGCTCGTCAATAAATAGTTCAGCGACCATATGGTTTCGGCCTTGTTTATATTTAGCCAGCTCATCCATTATGCGTAACTCGTTCTGCTCAAGTTTTGTCATGTAAGCGAGGGCTTCTTCACCCATTGTTTTCTCGATAATGTGATCTTCAACGGTTCTAAGAATAAGACTGGCAGCGTTGGCAATGTCAGACCCTCGTTCATTGTATTGTAGTGCGTTATCTTTCATGAGCAAAAAATCATCATATAAATCTTGAAGCGATGCGTATTCCGACTTGGTGTTTCGACTTTTGATCTCGGCGAGCGATATTGGTTTCTTTATTAACTCATAGTAGTCTGCAAAAAGCTTCTTGCCAGGAAGGCGCAGGAATGGAAGAAGAACAATTTTTGAATCTGGAATGGTGTTCAGGCGTGCCATGATATCCTGATAATGGGCATTCTAGACTGGTCAGAAAAGCATCTAAGGTAAAAAGGGCTTTTATACTTACTACAGACGTGCCGAGTCGCGCCTTCTTGTGGTCATCACCAGGGGACGATGCTGTCGCTGCCTTTCGTTTATCTGGCGCCATTGTTTCTAGCAAGCGGAGTGGACAAGTATTTGCCAGAGGTAGACGCGACGGGAAGTTTGACGCGTGGAAGTGGGACGTGAGCTTTCGCCCGGAAAAACACCCGTGCAAAAAAAAAGATTAGTCGGCGCAAACGTAGCGGGAGTGAAGGAGATAAAAAGCCTCTATAAGTCACTGAGTATGACTCTAAGGCCCTTTAGTGTTGTATGCTGGACTGCTTTGCAAATTCTGTGAATTAATATAGTCTTTCCAGTTGGAGTTTCGTGTTTTGTCAAATGGAAATTTTTGGTTTTCAGCACCTGCCAGCGATGGGAGGAACGAAACTTTTGGTGGTGGAAAAATTGCTCGTGAGGTTAGGACATAGTTACGCAAACGTCACGGTGTTGTGTGCACTAGGTATGACATTCTACCAGCGTCACGATAGAGAGTCGGCGATTCCAGATGAAGTGAGATTTGCTTTGCTACTTAGAAAGTCACTGCGAGTCTCGCTGTATGTCTACCTGATTTAAGACGTATTGGTTCTCGTCTCTTACCGCTCGCATTGTTGGCAAATGGATTTGTATGGGCGTATATCCACGCCTTTTAAAATGCCTAATTACAGGATTTCCATTGTTTTCTCCGTAATTCTCTCCGAGATTCTCACTACTGATGGTCGGTCTAACTGTTTTACCTTCACTGGCTGCTCTGGCCAATGGCTCTCTCACGGGCATCTCTCTTCGCCTTCCTCCATACTTGTGATTGTACGCCGTTTCAGATCAGTCACGTGATACATTATTACAAATTTCATGGCTCTTCGTCAGCCTTTATAACACGTTTCCCTCAGCAATCGGGCCTTCGCCATCTTCCATCCCCCAATTGTACAATGAATCTCTTTAAGTCTGCCTTTTTGGCTCTCCTGGCTACTACAGCCACTGTTAAAGCCTCTAATGTCATTGAAGCCACCGACAAAGACTTCAAAGCCCTTGTCACTGACGCTGGTGTCCCTTCTCTCGTCGAAATTTATGCCAGTTGGTGCGGTCACTGCAAGCGTCTCGCTCCTGTTTGGGAGCAGCTTGCTGACGCTTACGCGGTTGATGCTAAGAAGGGCGTCAAGCCAAAGGTTCAGATTGTTAAGATCGATGGTGATATTAACCGTAAGACCTCTAAGCAATTCGGAGTGTCCGGCTTCCCGACAATTAAGTACATTGCTGCTGATGGATCCGTCGAGGATGTTAACGTTGGAAGAGACTTTGACAGTCTCTCCAGTTATATCAATGAAAAGACTGGAGCAGCTGCCAAGGTACCCCGCAAAGTTCCTAGTGCTGTTTTCCAGTTAACAGATGACAACTTTGACGAGATTGCATTCGATAGCGGAAAGACTGTGATTGCTGCTTTCACTGCCAGCTGGTGTGGCCACTGCAAGAATCTGAAGCCAGAATATGCTAAGGCTGCCGAAATTTTCAGGAATGACGACAACGTCGTCCTTGCCGAGGTCGACACTACTGGTGAGAACACTGAGGATCTTAAAACTCGCTTCAACGTTAGGGGCTACCCTACCCTGCTTGTATTTCCTGCCGTCGAGGGTCTTGCTGAATCTGATGAAGAACCTGAAACTTACAATGGTGGGCGCAAGGTAGCCGATATTGTTGCATACGTCAACGAAAAGGCTGGCTTGTCGCGAAACCTTGACGGTACCTTGGGTTCCACTGCTGGCCGTGTTGCCGCTCTGGACAACATTGCCCACCGCTTTGTTGAATCCTCCGGTGAACTTCGTACTTCTCTGCATAAGGCTCTGGACTCTATTTCTGAGAGTATTGCTGCTCATGAGGCCGCTTCCGCCAAAATCTACAAGCGTTTTGCCGATAAGATTGCAGCTAACAACGCCTACCTCGAGAAAGAAATCAAGAGACTGGGTAATATTATTGCAAAGGGCCAATTAAAGAGTACCAAGCTCGATGAGCTCCAAGTCAAACTCAACATTCTCAAAGCCTACGTTCCCGGCCAGACTTTGCCAGATGCTCCTGTTCCCGAATCAGAGAAAGAGAAGGTTGCTTCCGGCGAGACTGGACACGGTAACGGAGCTGCTCAGAAGGTTCTGAAGGATGAGCTCTAAAACATGAAATGGAAATATAAGTAAATTACATAACTGGCGTGTACCCAGTCTATCAATAATTCAAGGCCCAGAATTGGAGTTAAAGGCTTCTCGTAAAACTTTCGGAAAGATCTCGTCATTGAGTATGTGAGCCTATGCAACGTGCCACATACAGTTCATTTGGACGCCGTCGGGTATATCATTGCCTGCGTCGCAAAAGAGCTCTAGAGCCCCTAGTTTTGAAGTGAAAAGGTGAGAAGTTTGAGAAGGATAGACGCAATGAATGCACAGCTCTTAGCGCGGGTACGGTGTGAGCAAACCAGGAAAACGGCACGGTCATGAGACAAATGTATGCATACAACAGGATAGATAGCAGGGAGCATGAAGGATATACGTAGTTTGTGGATATGTTTAGTATGTGCTTTATCACCGTCGGACGAGTAGCATGAGTATGTGGAGGGAGAACAGGAACAGATGCACATGTTCGTGGTAGTACACGAGATAGTCGGTTAATCTGTGAGATTATATCGGCAACGCGAGATACCTACTCGATCCCTACCACGGTCTTATCGAGGTCAGTTGTCACGGTTTCGGGGTGTTATTCTCGAAGGAGAGGCTCTTGGCAGAACCAATATTCTTGAATGCCTTTTTTTACGGGTCTGAACAAGTATGCTCATAGTAGTAGTCGCCTGAAGTCAGGCTAGGATTGCTGGCTAACACCATTTCTTGGCCTTTATCAAATTTGTCATTTCTTACCACAGATGGTCAGCTTGACCATGTAATCATTCATTACAGTCTGAGGTCAGCCCCTGTAGCCTGCCGTGCAAAGAACATGGGCGCGCCGAGGCGGGGCCGTTCCTCTTAAAGGGGTCCGCATCTATGGATCGAAACTTCCCAAGTCAGCGGAAGTATTCGGGGGGTGGTGAGCCAGTGGGACATTGGACGGGTTTCAATTCGCGAAATTGCGTTGCATTAATGGCGAAAGACACTTTGACATTGGAAGTGAGATGGCACCAAGCAAGTTATTTACTGTATCATGAACAAAGGAGGCGATATTTGCAAGTAGATGGTACTTTGTCTGGGGTCGCTATATACGTAGGCTCATTCAAAGGTGTTGAGGAATGCCAGTCTCCCGCGTGGTAGAACGGATAGAGTAAGCTTCATGATTCATGCTAGCTGGATGATCAGGTGTATTTAAAGCAATCTATGACACCCCAGAGTTTGAAATGATTTCAAGGTCTCGCCTAAATCCTACCATCTTCGTTTTCGCAGCCTCGAATTCCATTTTGCTGTAAAAATTCAGCCGGCCCTTGGAGTCTTTTTTAATCCAATTTTCATTTTTTCGTATTTGTGTTTCTTTTCGCTAAAAAAAAATTGCTTGTCGTTTCTTTTTCCTTTTTTTTTTTTTTTTTTTTTATTCATCGTACAGTACATAGTAAATTATTGAAACGTCTAGACAGTCTAGGCCATTTAGACAATCAGCACCACCGCTAATGGACTCGGGTCCCCCGGGTATCCTGGCTGGCTGCTAACGTCTATAGAGTACGTAAACCGCAGTTGACATATAACAAATAATAATAATAATAAACTAGTACCTGTACATAGTACGTATTAATTATTTAAATCCGAATGCAATACTTTCGCATTGACGCGTGATTAACCTAACCCATGAGTAACGTTTTTTATCTGTCCCAATGCGGACAAGAAAAATCTAGCGTGATTCCCTAATTAGTAAGGAGCTACTCGTTCGTTCAATAGCATCGCTAAAATATAAAAAGTTCATTTGCTCTTTCAGCGCCTAGTGACTTTAATTTGCACATTATACCCATAGACTGTACTGACCTATTTTTACTGCAAACGCTTACTTCTAACACCAGAACTCGCTCTCGGCTATGTATACATGTACAAAATATCCTGCTTTTTAATTTTGCAATCGTCACGCCTCCGTCGAATTTTTATTTTTTGGCGAACTTGCAGGTGCCAAGACCGCGTTTCCATGGCAACCCCACAAATACTGATTGATTAGATTGGTTTCCTAATGAGGCAACACAATTTGCTCCTCCATCCAATCACCACAGGTCCCAAGACTTGCCCGGTTTTGCCCACGGGACAGTGAGTCGATGGGTCTTTTTGGATGGACGTACAAGGCTTCCACTGGTCAACGCCAAAAGATATAAAAGCCCTCGGCCTCCTCTCACGCCGACTGGTCTTATTGTTTCCACTCAGTTTCTAAGATATTCCCATAGCTGGTACAACTTTATACAATGCACATCAAGTCCATCGTCCTGGCTGCTGCTGCCGCAGCTGCTGCCCCCGTTCATCCTTCTTTCAAGGTCCCCACAGTTGAAGATGCTGCTATCGAAGCACGCACTCTCATTAACCGCGAGTCACTTGCAAACCTTGCCACTTACGATGAAAAACGCCAGACACCTGTCTCTTTCATGGAGTACTACGCTGACTGTGATGATGACGGAACCCTCACCCTTCTCTCCCTTGCTATTGGATCCTCCTTCCGCAACATTGCTGCTGGTTCTGCTGCCTCCCTCAGTGTCCGCGTTGGTGACCATGCTGTCAACGACCATGTGGACCCACATTATCCGGGTGGTATTGTCACTTCTCCCGCTGGAAGCCCAAGAATTAGCTTGTACGGCAAGTTCGAGGATGCCTTGCCTGAGGACCACGCCCGATTGGCCTCTTGCTTCCTCAAGCGTCACCCCGACGCCAAGTGGTGGTTGCCTGGTAACCCAATCCATTCTTCCAAATGGACTCAGTTCAAGGTCGAGGGAGCTTACTTCCTTGGTGGCTTTGGTGACCGTGCTTTCATCGGTGACATTCCTGTCGACCTTTACAAGTCTTCTTCTCCTCGCGTGACCACCATGTCAGAGCGCAAGCCCTGCAAGGGTAAGACTGTGGCTCAGGACTCTGAACTACCCGAGGTAGTTGAGGAATTCCAAGAGGATAAGACCCTTGCGACTATCGTTCGCAAGCTGCGGGAACAGTTTTTGGCGCTCTTTGGCACCGTCGAGGAACAGCTCCTTGACGTTCCTGATGAGCCCATTCACCCTAACGGACATGAGCAAACCGTTCTGTTCCCTGATCATGAAGGCAAGGCCCCCTACGTTCATGGTCGCAAGATTAACCGTCCTTGGACTATCGAAGAAATCCGTGCTGCCCATAGCGCCGTTCTTGGTGAGGTCGAGCAAGACATTGCAGAAGAACTTGAAGCCTCTGTTCTGGAACGCAGAGCTCTTGAAGATTTTCAAGATGTTGACGCTGGTTCCAGCTCGAGCCAGGTCCCTTTCATTCAGCCTAAGCGCATGTCCAATTCCGAGGCAGGTCGTCGCCTGAGAGAAATCATGGAGGCCCAGCGTGCTGGTCGTCCCCTTTAAGCGCGGTTCATGCCCATAGCCTGTTATTTTAGTATACGAGTACATGAAAAAGAATAAAATGAAAAATAAATGATTTGTTATAGCTTTATCGGGAAAATTCTACACTGAATACTGAAAGAATGATTGTTGATTTCTTTTATTTAGACCGGTTTGGCCCACCTTTTTCTTATTTTATTGTTGGCAGGTGGCCTCTAACTGGTGAGTGATGTGAGTCTCGTCATAGTAGCAGCTCAAGTTCATTTTATTTCACCGAAAGGAAATAGCGAAGAAACGTGATCGTCTATAATATGAAATCTTCTAATTTTCTTCGGATCTGTGGCCTTAACGTATCATTTCAGAGGTTATTTTGCTGATTAGTCAAATAAATGCATTTTATTGATGAAAAAGACCAGAAAAAATATTGCAATCTCTCGCCTCAAATAGAAGCCACGCATATTTCTATCAGTGTAGTACTGAAAACTTGAAGATATTTCATATAGTCACCCGTTAATCCAGCATTGTTTCACGCATTTGTTAGTGCCTTGAGCGTCTTGTTCGTCGCTGGGTTATACCGTTAGGCCCCGACGCGCCTCTTATATCCCTTTTGCACTCGAATGAAGCCCATTCGTTTGAAAAAAAAAAATCTTGCAGCGTCGAAGAAGTAGCTACCATCGCTCAATCCCAGGGTTTTTTTTTTTAATTTTTATTAGGAGCTTATTCAACAGAGGGAGAAGGACTGGAACTGGGAGGCAGGAGCACATTTATATGGGGCCACTCTTCTCTTCCTCCTCTTCTGGAATGTTGGTAACTAACATAATTGACGACAAACACTTTAATTCTTTCTCCTCCGTGGATTTTGGGAGTTCCATGCAATGTTGCACGTTTACGCTAACCCATTATGGTGTGTAATAGCTACAAACATGTCGGACGTCCATCGCGAACTTCCAAAATCTCAGTAGTACTTGGATCACTACTTTTTTTATTCTTAGACAGATTATAAAACGGTACGCGTGCTTCCACTGAAAAAGAAAAACTTCCTGTCTGATGGGTGCAGTATTTGGGCTGATTTTCTGTGGCCTTCTTAGGTTTGAATGTTTCCTCTGCCTTCGACGTTTTGATCATGACAACTCCAGCTGAGATGGCATCTGGGTCAATGGAACCTATGGAACCTATCAACAACTACCCCACACTCTTCCTTCTTCTTTATGCACTCCCTGCAGCAATCTTCAGAATGATTGTTTTATGGTCTTGCCACCTAGCTCCTGGCCTAGGATTTTGTCAAGTATATATAACCTCTGTTGCGCCTTATGTCTATGTTGAGCCAAATTTAATTTCAGCAAGAAAAACCTTTTGTGGTGGTGCCGGTTATACGCTACTCTTTGTCGATGGTCTTCAGAGTGTGACAGGGGAAAAAATTAAAAAGTTAAATTGGTTCGATGCTTTCCGTATTGGTCTTGTTATCACAAGAAAACTAGATAGTGTCGCGCTTTGCAAAAAATAAAAATTCAATTTTAATTTCATCGAAATTTCCCCCAAAGTAAGCCTTCGCCACAGATATAAATTTTTACGTTCATTTTATTTTCGGAGATGGTTAAATTAGCTATTCTTGAAAAAAACAAAAACCTTTTGATTATGAGCGGAATTGATCAGAATGCCATCCCATAAAAATGTTCAATAGTATATAAAGTCAAGGTTTCTCAGGTAGATACGATATATCTGAGTCCACGACTATCCATACATCTTCAATTCATGAGAAATGGCCGCCGAAATAGATCCCGCTATTCCCAACAATAAGTATTCATACTTGGCGCCAATCGTATCGACTGATTTCTCGATTCCTTTCGGCGATTCCAAGCAATACAAGAGCGCTGCACCAAATGATCGATCTTCCAGCGTTGCTTCTTCTAACGCTCTTTCACAAACAACTTCAGTTAGCCCCAACAGCAGTCGGAGCAGTAGTGGAAATTACTCTATTACCTCCGGTAAAGCCTTACCAATATATTATAAAAACGGAATGAATATGGATACGCCACTGCCCCAAGATTCACAGCAGCATTACTCCCCAATTATAAATATTCCATCTTACAATAATGGTTCGTCAAATATGTTTCAGTCTGGAATCAACCCGGCACAAGATTCACATCAATACCTTTCTTCAATGCAATCCAATCCAGGTATGGTTTCGAATAACCAAAATTCAACATACCTATATGGGAATAGCCCACTTAATTACGGTTCGCAAAGTCTCGATAACGCAGACATGTTCAACAGGATGTCGCAACCTCATCAAGAGCATGCATATAGCCAGAACCCCAGTACATATCGCGACGTAATGGGTATCCTCTCGAGTCAAGACACAAAACAAACGCCATCCCAAAATATCCCGTCCATGGTTCAGTATCATTCAAAAGCTTTTCTTGAAAATTACTCGCCTACCATTATGCCTGGGGCATCCAGCAATTATGGCTTTTCGTACGGAATGCCAGGGACAGCCACACTTAACAACAAGTTAATTTCTAATAATCACCACCTCTATGGAGAGCCAAAAACAGCTACGGCACCGTATGATGCCGACTACTCGTACTCACATCAAAATTTATCTCCAATGTACAAGAGTACAGGCACAGGAATGCAGATGTTCCAGCCTAACACAGCAGCAGGCAACTTTGTTCCTTTGCAGGTTGGAGTTTGGGATTCACGAGCCACTGACAACAACTCTTGTCAACCATATAAACCCTTAATGCTGATTCCAACGGAAAGTCTAGAAAGGAGCATTCTCACACGTCTATCATGTAAAGACAACGCAAATGAGTATTCTCCGATATTTAAATCTGATAGCCGGTTCAGCAATTCCATTTCGTCACAGTCCAAGATTACTAGAATTGAAAAGTTATTGCGAACAGGCGGCACGACCAGATTATATCACCCACCAGGACTCAATAACGGGATTCCTGGTGAAGTACCTCCTGCGAGTGGACCTGTGGGAAAGCATACCACAACGGGCCAGGACATTCTGGAAAAATGTATTGCCGCGATCTACTCTGCTCTAGGGTCGGAGGAGGACTTCTCCACATATCTAAGTTCAATCACCGATAGTGGCATTGTTGAAGCAGGAAGGGAGCCCTCGCGAGGTATCAAAGAGCAGTTGGATGTACCAGAAGGCGTTAGTCTCATCATGGATGCCCGACACAAGGAGGAGATTCAGCAGACATTTATGAAGTGGACGTCGAACCGGCCGAAGACTGAAAACTTTTTCCGAATGGAAGACAAGAAGGGACTCAGTTTTAGTTTGGAGGAGCTGAAGGAAGCGCTGGACATCATCATGTCGCGACCACCGAGGAGGATCAACAATTATGTGGCTCGACAATTACTAACAGACGCAACTTATGGTCAAGGCCGCGGGGTAACAGAGTTCAGTTCTAATCAAATTACGTCGTTGCACTCTCTGAGCTACAAAACGCGCCAACCTTGTGGGTTAGCACCAGCGGGAAGTGCGCTTTACACATCTCCAGAAGGATCTCAGGACATTGTGCAGTCGGTACACTATACTATATCACAAGATGATATACCGTTTGTGAATAGCAAGAAGAGCAATAAATACGATCCACACTATTGTCGTCGGCAGGGCATCTATAAAGAGGGATGGTGTGGATACTGTAAAATGGGTGGCTGGTATTTGATGAAAAACTCTGGATATCTTTACCATCAGAACCACGAACATGGTATCTTTCCTGGCGGTTACACGTTTGAGGATCCACTAGTGATCCGACGGAAGGTAATTCGAGAGACGCGGTGGGAGGGTCTGTGTGGAATATGCTATCATTGGATTGATTTGGACCATACGGACCGCAAGCTGTGGGGCACTTGGTATAGACACTACAAGCTGTGCGTGAATGAGTATGAGGAAATTAAAAAACTGCTAAGGTCAACTTCAGCACCCATAGAATTAGTAGAAATCAAGTATAGGCTAAGCTAGAAATAGATTGAACAGAGATGTCAGAGAGCAGTAATGACACATGGCCATAACGAAATAGATGGGTTATCAACCTGGATGTTTTGGCTAGGCAATTTTTGTAACGAAGCTGCTACAGATTAGCATACAGTACTCCCGCATGTATGTTAAAGTTGTCGGTCACATGACGTCGCTTTACCACTAGTTTTGGCACACTTCGATATCTACCAAAAAGACAAGATTTTCATGTAAAATAATTAGGGTGCTGGTGCGCCCAAGGGACCTTAAATGAGCCCAAGGTATTTGAACACACACAAAAACTACCTTCACATACAAGAATCTTTTCTTGTTTATCCATTTTTCATCTTTTATTTGTTTCAAAATTCTTTTACTATTATTATTATAATTATTTGTTATAAATCAACTATGGGTCATGTACCGCAATTCTTATTCTTATCCACCTAACACCTGCAAGACAAAATTACCGCTTTCTAGTATGGATTTGGACTTGGAGACGTTCAGCCATAATCCAACGGATGATAGTGTCGCGGCATTGCCTGCCCAGGCAGCCGCAAAACCCAATTATCCGAATGAATGGTTCCTCTCGTACTAGATTCAACTACTATTTCAATCAAGCCAAGAAGATAAAATAAAATCCGGTAAAAACAGATGGAATATGTGGTAAAAAATTAACTTGTTGACGAGGAGTCAAGAATGAAAGATTTTAAAAATCCTCTGGAGTTGCTAAAGCCAGTTTATACAGTTTTGCTAAACAATTTTACGGGTAAGATAGCTCTTAAAGTTATGAAGCTATCTTTCTCCAAAAAACATCTTCCTACTCCTGGTAACGCTAGACTTTTATTGAGGGTGGTCTTCAAAAAAGAGCTTGCAGCAGAGCTTGCAGCCCAGTCCTAAGGTAATATCTGTAATAAATTCCATGCCCCCCTTTGGACGACAAAAATGTATCAAATCGGTGCCTCGGTTAAAAAATGTTTTACTTTAAGACTCAGCAACACAAGCTATAATACGCAGTTGTGAAACTGCTACAATACTGGAAGAAGAGTTAAAAACAGTGAGTAAATTTCTTGTAGGGCTATTTTATTAGTATATTGATAAGTCAATAAATGGTTTCAGGCTAGTGGACGCACAAGATGCTACAACTTGGAGTGGAGGCCAAGTAGAGCCACGGAATATATACATGTAGGTACTTGCATTTGCTGTAGTCTTTGGAACTTGAAATTTTCAAAGGGAATTCTCAACACGTTTAAAAACACTGATTCACTTTTTGAAACGTTACCCTTTTTCATGTGGTTTATCGCAGCATTTGTTGTTTTTCTCTTTTGCCAACTTAAGGGTTAATTTTATTATTATTATTTGTTATATGTCAGCTGCGGTTTACGTACTCTATAGACTTTAGCAGCCAGCCAGGATACCCGGGGGACCCGAGTCCATTAGCGGTGGTGCTGATTGTATTTTTTTTTTTTTTTAATTTTAATTATATTCCTTTAGAGTAAATTTGCGCCTTTCAATATACAAAACGGCCTCATTTTCATTAGATATAAATTTTTAATTTAAGGCGTACGAGTAATCATCTTGCAAAAAAATTTCAATATGATTATTTAATAACTTGGTATTGAATGAGGTTAAATGATTAGAGCAGGCACGCCTCGACATACTTTTGAGCTTCTATTACCTCTTGCGAAACTAAGCCAGTTATAAATCAATACGCTTCTCTGTTTTACCACAAACTGAAAAGTTAATTGATGGGGCATTTCAAAGTCTTACTTATTTTGGTATTGTTTCAGGTCATTTTGGTTGATCCTCGTTTCTGTAACGGAGCTAGCAGGAAATTCGATTGTTGGGAATAGAAGCTTCCATCAAAAATTCAACTTGAATCTTTTGTCTCAATTTTATAACTCTGTAGTTTTTTGTCTTTGCTAGTTATAATCAAATTAGACTATTTCATATATCTGCTTGCGAGTCTTACGTCGGATGCTGACGTTCTATTTTCTCATAAATTCACTTTTTTTACTAATACTACATGGGCTAATATTGCTAAACGCATTCGAGCATTCCATAGTTGGATAAATCTTTGTATACTACTTGAAAGAATAGCAAAAGCTTTGCGGTTGAAGCTGAAGATTAGCATTAATAGGTAAAAAAATTTCATCTGATATACATTTATTATTATTATTTGTTATATGTCAACTGCGGTTTACGTACTCTATAGACGTTAGCAGCCAGCCAGGATACCCGGGGGACCCGAGTCTATTAGCGGTGGTGCTGATTGTCTAAATGGCCTAGACTGTCTAGACATTTATCAGTCTGGATCCCCTCATGGTCAGTCCCTGTTTTATTGGTATTCATGACGCTACTACTATTGGAAATTTCTTCGTGACAATGTTGGACCAAAAAAATGTTTTTTAAATGTCAAATGATCGCAACAGCCTCACATTCATGTAGGGATTTTACTTGTGGGAATCTTTTTTTACTACATAAATAAGATCTGATCTCAATAATACCATTGTATTACCAGTTATACCAATTTTTAAACGCCTCACATTGCTATTTTCCAGTGTTTACCTTTTTTCCACTTTAAGAGATACCGAAAAATAAACCCTGTTGTTCTAAGAATATCAGCACAATTTTGGAGACGTTTGCATTATGCCCTTTCTTTTCATACAAAAAAAAAAGGGTTCTTTTGCAAATTTTATTGTTCGGCAATATATGCATTTATACCATAAGGAGAGCCATGATGGTAGATTAGTTCAAAATGACAATCAATTGAGTCTTAATGAGAACAGAACCAACAACCAATTGGGTCCCCGATATATTTTTCTGCCCTATTTGAAACGCGTTTGGATTTTATGTAAGGTTTCCGAAAGACGTGAATAACCTTTTTTGAAACGGTCTTTTTTCGTTACCTAAATTTATACAATATACCTCCATTCCATGCGTATCAAAATACGGTAGCGAAAATGGTGTTTCATAGCAAAACTGAATAAACGTTACGTGCCAGTTCATAAATATATAAATTGAAAAGGCTTCTTTCTTCTTTTGTAAACAGAAATTATCAAATCTGATATCAGCTATTTTAGTGAAGGGCATAAAGAACTCTTTCTTCTTGCAATAATACTGCAGTCTTTTTGAATTTGTCGCCATCATTGATGTTTTGTGTCTAAGCCGAGTGATCGTCTATTATATCCAATCAATTGCCATTGAGGTTACCACTTTTTAGATCAATAAAAATAAATTCATAACCCATTATCAAAACAAATAACCATCTTGTGGTTTTTTTCTCCTTGCCATACGCACATGTAGTGGCGTTAGTATTCTAAGACACGTTTCAGCAAGTCTGTTTTTCTTTAAGACGCTTTGCCCTTTCGAAAGTAATGTTGCAAAACCGGATTAAACTAACTTGGCAAATTCAAGTCACACTAGTAGTGAGAATAGCTTAAAGAAGGATTATGATATATACATCATGTACTATAATATATTCTATGTAGTATAATATATGCGGCCTTATTTTAAAAATTCCTAATTAGCACTTCAAGTTGTTGATTGATCATTTGTGTATGTCGTGAGCTATCTTATAAGGTATTTAACTACATAATGTAAATCATGATAGTTCAACTCTTTACTTGAGATTTTATTCATGAAAGGAAATTTATGAATCATTTGCTTCTGGAATGACAGGTCAATTTGTCATACTATGATCATTTCCAGCTCTCGCCTAAATAAACTCTGTGGTAAATTTTCTATGTACCGCTAAACAATAGTTAATATTTTGGCTGCTTTTGATTCACGTGCGCCTTGTCCATTCAGTGATGTCAAGTAAATGAATGTTTTGTACAAAACCAAGCTTGGTGAAAGTGAAACAGCGCTAAATACTCTATTAAATTATAGACTGGGTTCCATTAAATAAATGGGTCTTTACGAACAGCATTCCGATAAATCCAGTGTGTGACAGCGGATGAAACATTCTGTAGTTTTGTAGTTTTCAGAAGTTTTTCCATTATGCGCTGCGTAACATTTGTTATGCTACAACTCACTAAATGAATGTGCAGGTACACATAGCTAAGAGCACATAAAGTATCGGGTTTTCATTGTTAAGCGTTCAATTGATCATCGATGTTAACCGAAATTGTTAGCTACTATACCAATTTATATGATAAGTTACCTTTTGCGATTCTGAGTTTTTCGCTTCAATTAATCGATTGATCAAAATGTTTATCGTTCTTAAGACATGATCAATTTGACCTGTACAGAATTTTGAAGAATAGCGCGGGCATGCACCTACATAACATGGAATTCTATCCATGAGATTTATTACATTTTTAGAGTTTGATAGTAGTAAATTTATAAGCTGGAGGTTTTTTTAATGAAGATCACATTAAATTATTATATGTCAACTGCGGTTTATGTACTCATTAAATACATTGTCTAACATTTTTTGATGAACAAAAAGTCTGAACAAAGTAAAACATTGAAAAAAGGTTAATAGCATTTCAATAGGAATAAGGACATTTAGTTTAGAAAGGTTCTTATATTTTATTACCGGTCCCTTCATCTCCATAGTGTAGTTTGATTTCCTAGCATGTCGCTGCATGAAAAATAAGTAGTATATATTGATAGAAGGATCCAACGAGCACGTTATATGATTTTCTGGTCATGTGGCCATTTAGCTGCCACTTTTCAGTAGTAAACGGCTAGCAAGTGTTGTTCTTTTGAACCACTCTTTATCGATTTCCTATCACTATTTCTTCTCTGTGTTTTCGCAATCATTCGGTCACAATTATTGCTGAGATCTTAATTTTTTGCCAGATTTGCTACGGGCTCATATCACAAAACTGTGCCTTTTATGGTTAATTGGAATACACACTTAATTCTTACTTAGTTGCATGCATAGTCCAACGTTTCTACATTGTTCGCGATTCTAATTGGTGAAAAAGCTTCATGTATTATCCAAACAGAGGTATGGCAAAAAAAACATGCAGCATGCATACATACATGTAAGTACGTACTAGAATGCATGCAAGAGATCTTTTCAGCATGCATGTGTATGCACAAGTGTATACATGTATCAATTGATGTATGTAGTGAGAGAACATTTGAAGTTAAACCTTATACCATGTTCAAATCTCGATTTAATACCTTCTATCTGGTCACGGTAGCATTCTCGCTACGCAGTAAATAGAGTTTTATTCTCGTATACATGCTAATCTTTGGGAGGCCATAACAGGCGGAATTAAACAAGTGAAAAAGAACTTTTGAATGAAGGTATAAAAATGCCAGTGTCAGCCTCTAATTGGGACATGAAGGTATGTGCATGAAAAACTAAAAATAATATAGACAAGCAGATATTTACAGTACGTACTGCTCCATGGTACAGTGCCTAAGAGTTATTTTGCTGCCACATCCCGATTTTCTCGACGTTTTCTACTAGAGCTCCGCGCAACTAAAAGTGCAGTGGCTTGCAAACAACCTATTCAAGTAAATAATAGCTAATTTTTCAAACTCTGTTAAGTTAGAGGTTCTGAATGGTGTATGTTAATTGTGTATGTTAATTTTTAGTCGCATCACGTTTAGCTTTTTACTACCAGTTAAAGACTATCATTCGAGGCACACCCCATATAAACTTCAGAAAATATTTACTAGTCACATCTCATATATTTTCAAAAGAATTGAAAAAAATACTGCTGCTTTATGGAAGCTGCAGCCAGGGTTTTAGCATTTTATTTTCTTACACAGTAGAGAAAATTGTGAAATCAAGATGTGACTCTAAGGCACTATACTTTTATTCTACATTTAACGACGCTCAGAAACACCCCATGTAATGAAAATGCGGCATGTTTGTATGAGTCTATGAGCAATCAAGCCTGAATAGTAAATACTACTATTGGTATACATGTTGCATAGAGTCGTGTATGAATTGAAATGGAGTTTAAGAACCATAGTTGGCATATAGCAAGAATGATAATAAATGAATCTTACGCTGGAGTTCTGAGGTGTTCAATCTGTTAAGAAAAAAGATAAGCTGTCATGCCGTTTACGATTTCAAGAGGGCCGAGAAAAATCAATGATGTGGAATGATAGGGATATCGATAGTATTAAAACTTTAAACTCTGTTCAACACTAGTATGTGTGCGGAACATTTGAGGTTTGAAAAAAGAACCTCTAAAGTATTACTTAAGCTCTAAATATTTATACTCCATATCACTACTTGTTCTATGTGCTTTTAAAACGCTGAAAGATAATTTTTTCAGGCATGGGTTTTGAAAGACAAAGTAAGGATAGTATGGAATATATAGTCTCAATTCAATAGTAAAATGATTGTGGCTCTGTGCAAGGAAGATAGGCATTTGAAACCTGTAGCAGTTTCTAAATATCTTTTTTTTTTTGCTTCATCACATTCCATTAGTACAAGGGCATATAGCCATACCAAAATAGAGAAACAAACATGAGCATTTGTAAACCGTGAGTAGTAAAAAAATATAAACTAACTTCTTTTGAGACATCGGTTCACTCATATAGCCGTATTTTAGCTATTTGACTGAGATGTGCAGAATCGAGACTTACTGATTGATTTCATGTATTTTAAAATTGTATATATATTTCTACTATGGATTTAACCTAATAGAAACCAACACCAACTTTCTTGATGAGAGTCAAGAATTTTTTGACCCTACAGGTTCTGACATCATGCATTTTTTTTTTATTGTATGTCGCCGCTGAATTTTGGGTTCTTACTCAAAAACATAACACAGGCAGTGAAAGCCGTTTTTTATTGCATGTGCATATTTAGCATTACAATAGCTGCATCCATATGAAATGATTGCAGTAATTATAAGGCATATCGAGATCCTGTTGGCATTACCACTACCACTACATACAGATTACCATTACATACGAATAGGTAATATCCGTTATGGCGGTGTGTTTTAAAGTAGTCTATTGCAAAAAGCATAGACTTTAGAAAAACTTTGTTGTAACACGGAAAAAAATTACATCCAATTTCTTATCGCGCATTTCCAAGCCAAGCTTTTACTATTTTTATTGTCATTCTTATAGATGTATATCAAATTATTATTATCTTGTGTGTAATTAGATGTTTTAGCAGCCAGCTAAAATCTTTAAAGGACTGGTTTCGTTGGTGGGATTGAGCGTCTAATTGGTTTAGATGGCACTTTTCCTCGAGTTTGGTTTTCAAAAAACTGTTTCTCTGAGACGCGCAGCACTCTGCTTACATAGTGGTTCCAAGCTCTCTTTCCGCGCAAGCCGAGATGCAAGTCTCTTCTTAAAGAAAAATTGGTGGGACTTTTGCAGACGGTGGACAAGTGCCTTGTAGTTGCCCATAGACCTTTTTTCCTTGAGGCCTCCCAGGCGAAAACAGTAAGAGGCAAAACTTTTCTCTAGGAGCGCAGTACTTCTCAACTTCTCCGTCTCGGATCCTTCTACTCGAAGATCTTCAGAGGTCATCTCAAAAGCAATATATAACAAGAATAATAATTACATAATAAAAAATAAAGTTTTAGTTGATGTCAACGATAACAAGAATAATAAGGAGTTATTTAACCATGATTATTTTTGTGCCACACTTCAAGTTTGTTGTGACTTTATATCATATTATTTTTACTTTCAATATATGTATACAGTAGATATGTAAAATGCATGCATGTGTTCATATTTTGCTTGGGAATGCGTAAAGTTTCGCCAGAACTAAACCAAAACCCATTCAACATGTCGGCATTATGCAAGATGTATTTGCAAGCATCAATAGGAGAAACACTAAAAGGAAAAAGAACGATCATTGTGTATTTTACGAGTTATACTGTAGTACTCAGGAAGTATCACTTTCAACGATCAATGTTATTATGTGACTCCGTGTATTCAACTACTGTACTTAGGGGTTCTTTCGCATACGGAAATTATAATTTTGTTTACATGTTCTTAATTGGGACAGCGAGAGTAAGAAGGGTAGACTATTATCAGGATTAACATTGAAACTAAAAAAAACTACAATCTAAAAAAGAAAGATGCAGAACGGGGTTCAGATATTTTCATTCATATAGTGTTGCATACATATAATGTTTTTTGTTTTCGAAGAAAAATGGAGGGTGAATACAGTTGAGCCCACACACCCCCTATTGAAGCTAGTTATTCTGAAATTCCTGTTGCCTTGAAAAAAGTGCCTCCTCTCGCCAATTTGGTATACTATCTTGTCTCACTATCGTTTTGAATTTGCCTAATCGATATGTAAATAGCTCGCAAAAAAGGAATTTATGTATCTCGCTTTCGAGTTGGATGGGCCATTAAAAACTGAAAATCGCTGGCGCAAACCTGTTCTTTTCTTTTGAGCAAGTTTTCTATATATATATATATATGTATTTATAACGTTGTGCTTCTTTCTTGATGTCTTTTTTTTGAAATTCTTTTGCTCATTCGTTTCCAAGGACCCATATTTCTACCTTCTTTTCGCGCTGTCCTTCTTTTTGTCCCTTCCAGTCATTCCTTTCTTGTCTATTCATTTCTACTACTTCCCTTTTCATGTCATTGAATGGATACATCTAGCCAGTTTACATTTACAACCATTTTCCTTTCGTGGCTCTCCGTTGTGCGCCCAGGAAGCCAAGAGAAACGTTCAGTCATACCTAGTAAAATTCAACGGTTACATACACATCTGAGTTAAGCTCTGTTTATATGTTCATGATCAACGCTATAAATTCGCAAGCAGACACACCAGCAACGGTCGCTATCACTCATAGAGTAGAGTATCAATCTGCTTGTTTTGCGACTGGCGTTATCAAAACCTCACGCTTAGGACACAACGTTTTTCAGCTATTTTGTTTTACGTGACTTAATTTTTTCTTTTTTTTTTCGACAGAACGCGTGATTTTGATTAATCATAATTGTCTTACTCTTTTACTCGATCTGTGAAAAATAGTTTTGAGTTTATTTCGGCCACCTACAGTAGTACTCAAACAGTTAGTTCGAAACCAAGACTGCGTCAATTCTTGCTTCTTGGATCTAACCCCTCTTCTCTTCACTTCTACTCTTCCCCTTTCTTGGACTGCTTTAATTTTGTTCATATGGCCCTGATCACGGAAAAGAAAAATACAAGCCAATTCCAAGAAGCGAGTTCAAGCGATAATTCACGCATATGAACCGCCCAGATATTCTCCCTTCAGGCCCAGAACATCAACAAATCAGGGGAGGTGTTCCACAGTCGACACTACCTTCAACAGCACAACCCTCACACATCACCGTCAGACAACAGAATAAGTAAGTAAATGGGAGCGTAATAAAAGCATCAACCTGCATTTCAATCAGCAGCTCACTGCTAATGGAAGCAACAAACTAACTTAATCAAGTTTTGAATACATTAAACTGATAATACGGCAACAGCCTCAGCTTTGTAAATGCACGGTAATTAGAGATAAAGGTTTGTGTGTCAGTTTTTTGATGCAGGAAAATTCTAACAAATTACTAGGCCTTTTTGAAAGAAAGTCGATCAACCCACCACCTATAGTCCAGATAATAATCGAAGACAACGACATTCATCAAAATTGGCTAAATACTCGTTCGTTCTTTATGATAAGTTCTTTATACGACCCTCATTTAAACCAATTGGCTGTGGCAACACGCAAAGAGTCTCAAGATATAGCAGAATCGGAATCAATGACAGTGGGATCAACGACATCATCGCTCCAAAAGGTCCAAGAGAATAACAGAGGTATGAAATAAAATATCAATCAGAACAATCATCTGCTAACTGCCTAGACATTGGACTCTTTGTTTTTGGAGACATTTCTGTAAGGGAAGAGGGTCAGTTTCGTTTAAGATTTGATTTGTTTGAATACATGTGAGTATTTATTGATCTGAGATTTTGAAATATGCTAACTGCGTGTCCTGGGGAGAAAAGAGACAATGCGCTGGAGGAAAATATGGTGAAGGTCTTAAGTTTACTGGAGTACTTGAATTCTCTAACTTATCTTTAATGCTTTAGCAAACTTGTTATGCTCCATCGGTTTTCCTCTATATAAGTGCATTTTCTTTTCATGGGGTTGCAATATGGCATCTTCTCTGAGTTCTCTGAATGTTTATACTGTTCAAGTGCAATTTCTAAGATGGCATAATGATGCTTAAGTCAAATTCAGCCTTTTCTTAGCCTTTTCTTATGTTCATTCTAACTTCACGCATCAAAAAAAACAATCTAAACATTTGGAGCGAAGTAACCCATATTCGCCCTCCTCCAGAACTTTTTTCATAGCGGAACATGTGTCTTATATATCAAGGCTGTTGTTTCGGATGTATTTACTGTATATTCTTCCAAGCAGTATCCTGGGTCGCTTCCTTCGACACCATTATCCAGATTGTTATCCGACCAAGGTATTCGCTTAAGACTTAGGAAGGAGTTAAAGCGTACGAAGAAGTAAGTATTGTTTTGCTGGACCACTTCAAATGTTAACATATTTAGCAAAAAGGATATACTTGCCGAAACCACCACAACTTCGTTACCTTATGCCGCCGCCGGCCCCTCGTCAAGTGGTAGTATGGATACGACTTTAGGGCAACATCAACAGGCACTTCAGCATTTCCCACCTTTGCATACAGTTGAACTCCGACCACAATATCGGTTTTCTCAGCATTCAGCCCCGCTTGCACAGCAGCAAATACCATCTAGATCTTATCCGGAGTCTGCTATAGAGCCCTCATCCGGGCAGGAGAGCAGTTACTACCCTGAAAGTCAAAGGACACAAAGCCAGCAACCACTTCAGCCTCAGTTCCAGTTTCCACCTCCCCCTTCACAAACCTTATCACTACCTTACTCTTCATTTAGAACTCAACAAGACCAACCTCCACAACAAATGCTGCCAACATTATATGGATTTGAACAGTGGCCCCATCTAAAACCCTCAAGGCAGCATGAACAGCAACAGATGTCATACGTTTTTCCTGAGCAGTCGCAAGGTCAGCAATTCTTCCAACCGCGTCAACAAGAGACAGGATATCTGCCAAGCCCATCAACTTCTGGGACACAAGATTTACAACGGCGTGATTTTCGATTTCGCCCAGGTCACAGTCGAAGTAGGAGCGCGCAGCTTCAACTTGGTTCGCGTTCCCATCCATATAGTTCAGCAAGGGATGTCTCAACAGTATCAGCACGCCGTTCGTATGTTGGGCCCTCACAGTCCCTAGAGGTTCCCTTCTCTCATTCAGGGGGGTATAGGAATCAACAACAGTCTCAGTTTGGCACTCCGACATATGGGCAGACAGATCTTCAAAATATACCCATGTTGCAACACACGAGAAGATCGTCGTATATATCTCTAGATCATCGGTATCCGCTGCTTCCATCGCCTGGTAATGATCCACAGGCGGCGTCAGCCCAACGGCAGTCGCCTGAAGCATTACTTTCATCGTCTCAACAAACTCAATCAAGACCACAGAGCTCTTTGTTTCTCCCAAGAAGATCACAGTCACACTCGCTTACGCATCGGCGGAATCAACGCAGCACGAGTTCAAATATCACCGTTGCTGCTACTGGTGTACCTGGACCGGTGCAAACATTACCACCTTCTAAATTTTTGAATTTAACCTCTTCATTCACTGAATCAGGCTCCATTCGATTACCACCCATTCAATTTCCTAGCAGCCAGTCTTCCCCATTTGTGTCTTCACAGCAGCAAGTACAGCCACAAGCACAGTCTCGTCAATCACGTGAATATCATCAACGAATCCCCTCGTATTATTTAGGTGAAGATTCTACGCCAAGTTCCGAAGATGAGCTCATCTCTTCTGGTCAACCCTCTCCTATACCTCAAATTCAGCCCATACAGTCTACCGGAGTAAGCGGAGATTTTCGATACTCGAGTTCGCAATTTGTATTTCCAGTACCTCAACCTCAACCTCAACCTCAACCTCAACCTCAACCACAACCACTACCACAATCTCAACCTCCAGCATCATCGCCAGAATCTCCCCAGCAAAATACTTGAACATGTACTTTTTACAAATAAAAGTCTCGGCATTTAAAGCTTTTTTATTTTTCTTCTCCATGTAAATTGCTAGGATAGCTCTGCTATGCCAGCTAATTAATTTTCTATTTATTGTGCATGTAGTGTATTTCTATGTATTTTTAATTTTTCCCTCTCTTGACAGTCCTTATGTAAGGCTGCTAACGTCTATAAAGTACATGTACATAAACCGCAGTTGACATATAACAAATAATAATAATAATAATATGAAGCCATTAGGGCAGGTCTCATTGTAAAAATCTCTAGGGGATCTCACTTGACCGCGAAAACGTTAGATACATAGGAAAAACTTCTAACTAAATGCATACCTTCCTTCCTTGAATGAGTGTAAATTTACCCTTAGTCGTAAAATATAGGTTAAAAATGACGTAACTTTTGGGAAATTCCTTTACTCTACGTACATGTATATATCGTGTGTGAATCTTTTGCTTTAGCTTAATATTCGCAGCTTGAATTTCTCGATGTGAAATGATGAACCGGTTCAAGGGAAAATGTCTTCTAGGTCGTCTAGGCTATTTAGACAATCAGCACTACCACTAATGAACGCGGGTCCCCTGGGGATCTTAGCTGGCTGCTAACGTCTAAGGAGTACATGAACCATAGTTGATATATAACAAATAATAATAATAATAATAATAATAATAATAAAATACAAAATGGACCTCATCAGCTCCACTAGCAAACTCCAATCACGTAGACATAATAGCTGACCGCTAAAGCATTTTGTTCTTATACTATAATGGTTTTCGTTGCCATATCTCAAGTGTAATAATAAGAAAACATGACAAGGGTAATAACAACAAAACAACATGTGCAGAATAAGTAAGGCAAGGAGCATCAACGGCGATCAATATTATATGGTCAAAGGCATAACCTAAGGCAACTCTAGTCCTCTCCCTATATGGAACTTGTATAATAAATTGTTTGAGCTTTCGAAACCCTATTTGCGACACATAGGCTTAATAATAGAGGTGACTCCGCACGGTATTATAAAAGCTTATGGGTATTAGTTTTTCGTGCTGGATACACAAGTTGGTGAGCTCTGCAAATATCCCTGCGCACTCCGACCGCCCAGTCCGGGTTGCGTAAGTACAAAAAACATTTCGTAATTTGTTTTTTTATTATTCAAACAGCTCTAGACAAATCACAAACCGGAAAAAAGTGAAACCGGGAGAAAAGATGTGTCCAATATAGTCGTAAAGAGGGGAAGCCATGACTTTGATACCTATTCAAACATTGAAATACGCCTCTATTCATATCCCACGTAATTAAGAAAGGTGCGTGCTTGTACTGTTCGGCACTATTCTGGTCGTGTTCCCTGAGGGACTAGACATTTTACCACTCGGTCTGAGCAGCATGCATAAACAAGCCTCCTAAAAGTATCAAACATCCTAATTAAATAAATCTTGATGTTCAGATCGAGATTGCGGCCGCCCTGAGGCAGCCTTGTCATGGCTACTATGGCTCTTGTGGGTCTCAGATGGTTATTCCCTTGCTATATGTGGCCTAATAACCCCGAATATCAGGCGCGTTCCAACCTAAACCACTGTGCAGAAGGTCTAGCCCATGAGTGGATCGTGCTGGAGCCCTCGCCCTGAATAAAGGTACTTCCTGAAAAGTAATAATAATAATAATAATAATAATAATAATAATAATAATAATAATAATAATAATAATAATAATAATAATAATAATAATAATAATAATAATAATAATAATAATAATAATAATACCTGACAATCAGCACTATTAGGGCTAACAGCTCTGATGGAGTTAGCGCGTGGTCTTGTAGAACAATCGTATTGATGAGATGCCAATCACAGAGATAGCATGTGTGGTACTGAACAGTGTAGTGGCACAGGCGTGTAACAATTGAGTGAAGCCCGGCTCGCGTGAGAGAGCTTGGAACCACTACGTCACCAAACGCCCACCGATCCCAGATGGACCGGTTCAAGGGGAAATGTCGTCTAGACCTTCTAGGCCGTTGAGACATTCAGCACCACCACTAATGAACGCGGGTCCCCCGGGGATCTTAGCTGGCTGCTGACGTCTACATATGTAAGGAGTACATAGTAAACCGCAATTGACGTATAACAAATAATAATAATAAGTATGGAAATGAAATGTGTACGAGGACCTTTGAAAGTCGCCATAAAGTGTGTTATTTGTATCTTTTTCAGTATTTATTTCATACCGATGTTGAAAATTTACGTAGAAAATACATACCTTTCATGTGATTAATGTGACAACAGCTCTAGGGTAAAACAATTTGCTTTAACATTTATTAAAATTTTCATTCTGTCGGTAGCGTGAATTCAGTCAACTCATTATTATTTTTGTTATATATTAGCTGAAAATTTTATATTATTGCCCTTGCTATATATTATTATTATTATTATTATTATTATTATTTGTAATGTCTCAGTTTGACAAAATAGATTAAACTAGGCTAGGTTAGATAGGTTATGGAAGGTTAAGCTAGATAGAGCTAGGCTTACCGATATGTTTGGCAGTTGGGCTAATCATGAGAGAACAGGAGGCGGAGGGCCTCAGGGAGCGAGGCCCTACAGAACCAGGAGGTCCTGAGAGGATGGATATTTATACACGCCT
>JAJMAG010000134.1:0-60595 GCA_030564905.1 Geotrichum fermentans
TTACATGCCACAATCTTGATCTTGTCTGCGTGTACCGTGCCTTCTTCCTCCGTCTTGAAATTAATGTCTGTTACCACGAACGTCCACACATCATCACAACATCGATATGTATGAAGATGGCCCTTCAGTGTGAGACGCGACTTCACTTGATCGTTTAGTTGGTCCATTATGACTTGGTCAAACTATACCATCAAGGTTAACACAAAGGAATCTTTGCAGGGGACTGAAATAGTTACGGAGACAAACTTACCCGTGAGAGGATACGCATAGCCAGCTGAGGCTGTATTTGCGAGTCTCTGGTATTCCCGTTAGAATTGTTCAGGTTGCGATCAAATCGCCGCCATTGATAATGAGACATACGAAATAAGTTGATCTAGAGCGTCCGTGAGAGCACTTCCCAAGCTACAGGTTTCATTCTGTTAGATTCGACTTCTAATCTATCTGAACCCACTCACCTGCTTCTTCTATAAAGTTCGTAACTCATTTTGCTGGTATATAATTGGAATTTGATTTTCTAAATGAGATCGCAGGCGTGCTTACTGTGGTGATTGCAAGTATTGGTAATCTAAATAGAAATGGTTAAATGTGGTGGACAGGAGGAATACTTGCCTCCAGAGAAAAATTAAAAATGCTTATATAGAAAGACCACGATATACGCAGGGACCATATATACACGAATATAAGGTATAAAACGTTTCGCCACTTGAAATTGTCTACTTTTCTGATTCTTGTTAAATATCAACTAAAATCTTCACATTTAAGCAGACCTTCAGCAGCCAGTACTAAGTTCTTCAACGAACTAGGTTTCGTTAGTGGCTCTGATCGTCTAATTGGTTTAGATGACATTTTCTCTCGAATTAGGCTCTCGAAGGAGCCTTCGTGTGAATATTTCAGCTTTTCTCTCAAGTTGATACAAATAGAAGTAGCGAATCAATAACTATTTTGAATAGCAGAACTTGAAGTGAGGGAGGAAGTAATTTCGAGTAGAATGAACTGTGGTTAGAGGGTTTGATGCTCAACTTGACGTGTTAAGAGGTAAATATCTCGATACTATATGACTTTTAGAATCAGCAGTTTCAGTTGCAGTTTGAAATGAAGCTGACAAGATATGAACCTGTGGACTGATGAGCTTCATTTACATATAGCAAAGACGCATACGAAATACTGCCAGACAGAGTTGATTATTTTCTGCTGGTAGAATTCTTAACTTCTGTCCAGCTCTCAGGAGTAGCACAAGTGAGAAACGCAACCACTGGTGAATCAATCTACCTCTTTTTTGACTACAATAATCTAGTACAGGTGCTGTACAACTGGCAAAACATGTAAACATGAAGTTCTTCTTCTCGTGCAAGACGAGACGAATGCGAGCAGAATACGAACAGACTGTATGATATGCCATTGAGCGTAATTACGTGGGGGAGATGTTTTGGTGGGACAACACCAGCCTCACCACACCTTACAAATTTATTATGCCTTTGCAAGGCAATGTAACTCTACTTGCTTTCTTCAGTCAAATAGAAATAGCTGATATAATTCTAGGCTCTATACAACATAGTAGATTTGTGCAAGACAAATCACACATAACGATGGAATTAGTTGCCTTCAGAAAACTGAATCACGGCCCACTTTCCACTGTAAGCCCATCCTAGCTTGTTCTTGTTACCCTTAGCGACCCACTCGGTCTCCAGTTTTTCTTCTGCTCCCTCAGGTAAACCGACAACAACGTCAGCTTTGCAGGTTCGCAGTGTCAATACGCGAACACCACTTGTAGCAAGATCACCAATTGCTGTCTTGAAGGGTGTTGTACGAGGCCACTCAAGATCGCCGACAAGCTTACGGTGGTTAAGATCTCCCTTGAAAATAACGAGAGAAGAGTCCTTAAGGTCCTCCCAAACCTTCTTGCCAGCGCCAGTAGAGGTGATTTGATCAAAGCTGTAGTGCGTGGTCCAGAACGGGCTCGAGCGAACAATGAGCTTACCCTCACTGTGGAAAGTCATGAGCTTTTCGACGAGAAAGTCGAGCTCAGCACGGTGCTCAGGAGTCTCAAAAAAGGTATCGTCACCAAGCTGTCTGAATAAGTCAAGAACATCGACAGGAAGAACATCTGACACGAACCAAGGGTGGTTCTTAGGGTGCAGCACAACAGTTTCAGCAACGTTAGAATCCAAAAGGAAAAGAACAAACATAATGTCAGCATAAAGCTCAAATCCTGCATTATCTAAAACAAAATCCACACGGGTGCGGGTATCAGGATCAGCGACCTCGGCGGAGAGAACACTCCAGACCTTCTCAATGTCGTTAGCAAGAATATTTGCTTCATTCTTCTTGCGCACATCAGCACCCTGTAAAGTCTTGATCTCATCAAGCGACATGTGCTGCAAAATACTGAGATCGGTGGCATTACCCCAAAGAGAGATATCTGCGAATTCTCTAAACAAAACACCAAGAGCATCAAGTGAAATATCAGGAGTCTTGAGCTGCTCAGAGAGAGCTTTGAAGCGGAGGGCAAGTTCAATAACGCCATCCTTGGATGCCTTGAACGCATCCGTCTTCTGTCTATGGTAAACATCATAATTTTTCCAATGTTGTTTCGAAGTGAAGAATGTTGAAATCAGTCTATACATGAAGCACTCAGAATACAACCATGGAGCAGACAACCATGTCAAAGGTCCAATTCGTTCTAGCTCCTTGTTATAGTCGACGAGGTCTGCGTCCTCAGATTTGCCAGATTCCTTGAACGGAACCAGAGGGCGATCGTGTTCCATTTCATATTTTAGAGTAGTAAGAGCAGAGATGATAGCCTTGCCCTCATCGATTTTGTCCTTGGCGGTTGAATCATCAAGAGCCAGAATAGTACGGTGAACATCATCAATCGCAGATGTGATGATATGAGGCCATCTTTCGCGGACTGAAACGTACGCAAAAGACGTATTATCACCGTTGCTGTAAGGAAGAGGTGCCATTATTTTGAATCGATAGTTTGTTGTTTGACGTAAAAGCCGAGCGCATTAACCGGATTTTTATGGACGGCCGATATTGAGGGCAAGGGCAGGTGGGGGTAACCTCAAATGGCGCTCGGAATTATTTCATCCTCACGCATCACGTTTTCATTACCAACAGTCTTAACTGGACAGGAGCAAGAATGGATCAAGGGCGTACGCTTAAACAGGAATTTGAGCACGCAAGCTCGCTAGCTGCATCTCTCAAGTCCTTCGCAGGAAGGCCAGACTCGCCGGAATATCAAGCAATTGTTGCGGAATCATTGAAGTCTTTCAACAAGTGCAAGGAGTTCATCTACAGACTTTCCTTATACAGTGATAACGAAGGGCGTGATGATATCGCCACTAACGACATCAAATATCTATCTGTTGAGTACTATATGGGGCAATTAACAGAAAAGAGCCAAAGGCTTGCACGTTTGGACACGATAAAACTGGCCATCGACTTTTATTTCCAGTATCTAAAGGACCTTCGCAACTATGGGCTTTTAGACAACATTCTTTCAAAACGCATTCAGGAAACATTGAGTAGTGGAAAGTTAACACTTCGCGATGTTAGGCCTACTGATCCATCTGCTATGCGCGCAGAGAAGATTGAACGATTCAAGAAGAGCAAGGAACTCCAACAACGCATTGAATCTCTAAGCTCATCTACCGACGACGACATTGTACGCGAGGTTCAATTTGCTCACTTGGAAGCGCTTGCCCTAGAAGCTGTTTCAGCTTTGGATATGCTCAACACAGAACTTGATATCGTGTCAAAGTTTCCGCCTCAACCTGTATCAGTTGGTCAACATAGTGCTCTTGAAGCTGCCGATAACCGAACCGAAAACAAAGAAGAGTTGGGCAAGTCTTACACAGACAAGTTAGAAGCAAGATTAACAAGTAAAACACTTCCACTGTTGACCAAAGATGGTAAGGTAAACCGGCCTTTTACTATTGTTGGGTCGAAACGTGAGCAACTGCAGCGGAAGGTGATGGGAACCGGCCAGTACCTTCCGACTATGTCTGTGGAAGAATATCTTGACGAAGAGATGAAGCGTGGCGGCATCATTCAAGGTGGAGGCCCGTCATCCAAGAAAGATGATGAAGACAGCGATAGTGAAAGTGACGAAGAAAAGGAAAATGAAAAAACCTATAAAGCGCGCGAGTGGGACGAGTTTGTGGAGGCAAACCCGAAAGGATCTGGAAACACGATCAACAGAGGCTAATTTATATTCAAGTATTTAACTCTGATTCATTATTTATTTGGACAGAAAAATGGGGTTCAATCAAAGGTATAGAAACGACATGTTGTTTGAGAGATTCAAGTGCGGAAAATATCAATATGAACAGGGTCTTGTAGCCGTTTCCGTTAAGATGTACACCATCTGAAAGATACTCTTCAACCTTCTTGTCTGAGAGTTCAAGGTGTAGATCTGCTATCCGAACCATTTGTCCATCAGCATTTCTGACAATTTTTCGTAATACTGATGCATATAACTCAACAGCTTCATTTGACCTCGCCTTACCTGACTGTGATAATTTAGAGTTGGGATCATTTATCATTGCCATCGAACAAGGTGGTGGAGTCACCACAATGACTGCCGCGGAAGGAGCAACGTTTGTAATTTCCTTTACCATTTTAGAAACGTTTCGTTCGAATTCGAATATATCAACATGATGGGGGTTGCCTTTCAAGACACTATCATTAGTTCCAATCATCAAAACAACCATGAACACCTCAGGATCTTCCATCATCTCTTTCTTGACCCTTTCAAATTGACTCCCCATCCACTTTGAACTGTATCCTGACAATCCGCGATTCAAAACATCAGCTCTACGCCTGAAGGCATGGCTCAGTGCACTTCCTAAAGGAAAGCTGTTCAACGGGTCGAAAGACAACTCAATGAGAGAATCTCCAATTAGGAATACTCGCTTTGGTCGTGCTCCCGAGACGAACTCATCTTTGAACCCCATGTCATGAGGAAAATGTCGAAAAAAATCTGCAATTTTCTTATCCTGATTCTCCATAGATGATATTATACACACATACCAGGCCCCAATAGCAGCTAATGCCAATACCAAAGCGTGTACTAAACGCGTGAATCCCATACGAAGTGTGGGCAAGGGCATGTTTTGTAGAACAAAAATCTTGAGAAAAATACCAAATCGTGAAAAATAACATTGAAACAAAGTAAATCGTTGTTCAACACCCCTTATTAGCCGGCATTGCTTAGATACACCAGACAATAAGGACAATGGTGGTGGTACACGCGTTTAAAGAGACTCGCCTCAATATTTCGGGTGCCAATCTTGAAACAACGTGCGTGAATGTGAAGGTTCCCCCACCCGCCGACGACTATCGCAGGATCTTGCCAAATTTCAAAAGCCATTCTTCTACCAGTCGGATAGGGGAAAGAATCACTGATGCGGAAGATATTTATTATACAGACTGCGTTGCGACCGCTGGCTCATCTTTTTTTCGCGAGAATATGAGCAACAATGCGCAACCTAGGTCTTTTGTGTGGAGAGTCTTGCGGAAAGGTCAGGTAATCGAACTTGATCCTGTGGATTTCAGTGCGACAAAAAAACAGCAATTTCGAAAGATTAGGATTCATTGCCCGGTAAAAATTCATGATAACTGCATTACGATCAGTGAAGATTTGACGATGGACAAACTTGTAATCGACTTCATCACAGAAAGCAGCTATCTGTACACACTCTCATTCAGCTTTTCTGAGTTTGTGGTTGATACACATGGCGGCTCTATTTCAGACTTGTGTCATACTCTTACCGAAGAGAACTTTGCCAATTGGAGAAGTATTAAATACCCATACTCTTTCGACGTCAAAAAGCCCCACCTTTTATACGCCATTTCAGCAAACGAACTAGTAGCCAGCACTGTAGACGGTGGCCTAGTAAAGATGGAACGACCAACACCTTTAGGAGAAATTACGACATTTGTATTTAATGACCCTACTCAGTCATCTGGTTTAGCGCGCATCTTACCTTGGGGCCATAATGAAAAGGTGCCAGGAAATTCAGGATTGTCACTCCGAACAGCAATATCTATAGTTGCTGTGCCTCAAGCCGAAATTCTCGTTACGCTGTCGATTAATCGTGTTTTGAAGGTTTGGTCGCTGAAAACTATGACACTCATCGAAGACCATGAATTTGCATCATCCCAAGATTTACCCAGAGAGCAAAAAATATTAATTGGACCTTCTCCTATGAATCTTTTAAGGGTCCCAGAATGGAAGAACAAGTATAAAGCTACCAAGGCGATGTTTCTTGGCACATTTCTGCCTCTTGGAGATGGTCTTTTCAAATTATGGCAATTGAACCTTGAATCTACAGTTGCAGGTCAAGTTTTGGTTGACTTGGGCGAAGAGTTTAGTATAGTGCCGCGAATCCCTGACAGTTTTTCCACTTGGCTGGTAAATGATTTCAGAATCCAAGATCATACGAATGAAGTATCGCTATCAATTATGTGGAAGAGCAATACAAGTTCAGCTTTGTACCAAGTATCGCTTCCATCTCAGGACCCCGTGTGGTGCATTACGTGCGAACCTGAAGAAGTGGATTTGCAGTATGTCAATAGCAAAAGCCTGCAGGACGACAGGACCAATTTTTTTTTAAGCAAAATCTTTGGACCTGATGGCTATTCCTGTGCGATTATTGAAACTGCGTTACAAATTTACGGAAGCCATTACGCTGTCCAAATTTACAATCCTGACAAGCCAGACTATGGCGAAATGACGCTTCAAGATAGGTTATGCCAAACTGTTGGAACTGCTGTGTCTTTGGGATATACAAACAGCAACATATTAGATCATTCTGCATACAAGGCTGACCTTTCCCAGGAATGGACACGATTTGATAGGCTCTGCTCAGAATTGCAAAGGCAGGGAAACGAAGTACTATCATTAGGCTGGGATCCATTGCTGGAATCTTTTTTGATTATCAAGGCATCATTCGTGAATGTTGTGAGGCCCGCATTACCAGTGGAACTCTTTTACTACAACAGATCAGCAACTCCAGACGAACCTGTCCTGAAACTTGCCCGCAATGCTCTACCTGATGTGAAGGGAACTGATGTCGATAGAATGCTGAAGCTTGTTGAGACACTATACACGTTTAGACGCAACTTTTCACATATCCATTTCAACGATGTTATGTCCAGTATCATCGAAGATTACAACCCGAAACCTAAGTTTGGCACTACAGAACGCATACAGTTTCTTTTTGAGACCCATATTGAGAATCAAGTGTCCGAAGCGGCTTATGGGGTATTGGTAACATCTCTTCGCGATATTGGCGATATCGACTCACTGCTAGAATTATTACTTTCAATAATCTGGACGAAACTACCGATAGGCAGAAAGGACGAATTTGCGCTGACTGCCAATGGAAGCATTGTTATTTCTAATGCGCTGTTCGAGGTTTTGACCACATCGAGATTGGTTGTCTGTGATATTTTACTGGTGTTAATTGCAACTTACAGTGATGAAGAAGTAGTGGCTGAGCAAGCATCGCTCTATACAAAATACCTTAAGCTGCTAAAGGCCATCAACTTAGTGTTTGACGTGATGAACATTATATCTCCGACTAACATTTCAGCACCATCGTCACAACTATCTTTCTTTCAAACTCTTATTTTCAATGAATTCTCAGCACACTTTCCATCTTTGATTTGTAATAGTGCATTTTCTGAGACTTTATCGCAACTGTGGAATTATTTTAACATTTTTGGAGACTTTCTTTCTGTTCCACGGATTGTTTCTCAACTTCTTGCGTCAGGCAATGTAACCCAGGCTCAAGAAGTGTGCAGTTACATGACAATTGAAAGTTTAACCTCGTTTATTCGCGCTCATGTCTTTTTGAAAAATGGTGAAGGGGCTAAAGCAAAGTCTCTGTTTAGAACCGCTTCAATTGAGCTTGCTCAACGCAAACTTTCAGACATGGAACTAGAGATTGTCAAAATGATGCCATTCACAGTGTACACTAAACATTCTTTTGGGGAAGGTATTTCGAAATTTTTTGTTGATGTTTCGCGAGCCTCCTTGGAATCTGGCTTAGATGTGCATGCACTGCAGTTTGCTCGGGATGCTCAGCTCAATCTTTCGAGGGGATTGGCTAACGACGATGGTGACTCTGTGAAGATACTTGAATTGCATAATTTAGTATACAGTCACTTGTTTGAAACAGCTATTAAATGTTCATCGTTTGACGATGCGTACAGTGCACTAGTTGAACTTGATATGCTGACCTCTTTTGAAGAAGTTGACGAAGAAGAAGACCCACCTCGTAACATGAGGGAGATGCGCATCAGACCATACATCGAGAGCCTTGCAAGCGCAATGACGCTGAAGGGATATGGCTCTAGACTGTGTCAATATCCTTTTATTGGTCTTACCGACTTAGTCACTAAATTCTTCGAAGAGAAGGCCGATCATGCTTTAGTACGCACGACATTGTTGGCTACCAATGGAAACGGGCACGGCTCGAAAAGCGGTGATGATGATGATACGTTCCTCTACTATCGTGCCCTATACGCTTGGAATGTTGAACACCAAAATTTCCGTGGTGGTAAGTTTACCAGTAATGACAACATTGATATTTGGAATTGAAACTAACATTTTAGCTGCTACGGCATTATACATGAAGATCCAACATCTCGAAACTATGCTTTCCATCTCCAATGCCCAGACCATTTCCGAAGAAATTATGGATTCTTACGTCATACTAATCAACGTGCTTTCATGCCTACCGAAGTCTGATCGTTGGATAGCTGTCAACAAAGTTATCACCAGTAAATTTCCGCGTGGTGAGGAGCATGGACGAAAGGTAGCTAAGTTCCATAACCGAGGCGTTGAGAGAGTGGCATTGAAGCTGAGCGATATTTGCTCAGAATATGGTGTGTATGTTGGAAGGAAGGATGCTGCAGTTGTGAAAAAGCTGAGCTTTCATGATTTTTGAACGCAAAAAGTGGGCGTCTATACAGTAGAGAGGGAGCAATGTTTGATTAAATTGTATTTATTGTTCAATATATTGAATTTTTCGTGTTGATGGCATTTTATAGAATCCCTGTGCTTGTGGAAATACCCACAAGATATAATTCGTATTATGTACGGCTGAACTTACCCGGACTCAATTTTTTTCTAATAGATGCACAGACTTCAACATCAACAATCGACGATCAAGGTATACTTTAATGATGGATGCGGATCTAAATTTTGTTTCTGTTGGCGCAAATCGATTTGCCGATAGCTCTGACTGGGACCCCAGGCATGAGGTTTTGGCTTTTGGTGGAGGATCTCTTATTAATCTGTGGTCATCGCTAGTGAGTATTCAACTTCCTCTTGCCCTTAATTAACGTAGGCAAGTGCTAATTGAATAGAGCTCCGTGAACATATTTCTAGCCCAAAAAGGACACAAGGCTGATGTGACATGTGTTAAATTTGTTTATGACTCTAGACTACTTGTATCGGCTTCATCTGATGGTGAGATCAAAATATGGAAGTTCGACGGCAAAACACTAGAATGTATACAAACGATAACCCACCATAAAAAGAGTATAACTACGATTGCTGCTACTCAGGAATTCAATGTGTTTGTCAGTGGAAGCTCGGACGGCCATTTAAGCTTTTGGGCTATAAATGCGACAGAGAGTGGGGAGATCGAAGCGACACTTACAACAGATATCGACTTGGGATTGATGAAGTTGCCTCTCACGATAGCTATTCATAGGCTCCCAAGATCTAACTCCGAAGAAATTATTGTGGCTGTCGGTACGACAACAAAAGCAATTAACATATACACCGGTTCCAGCCAAACTGGCTTTCACCTAAGCGCTACTCTTGAAGGGCATAGTGACTGGATTCGTGCGTTAGCCTTCAAGAATTTGGGTGATGGAAATCTCATGCTTGCTAGTGGATGCCAAGATCGCTACATTAGGATATGGACCATCCAAGAAGATGATGGCAAAATCTCTGCACCGACCGATGAATTGGAGGATGATACGCCTGACCAATTGTCTAACATTGTATACCAGCTTGACACAGCTTCTCCATACGCCATTAGATTTGATGCTTTGATTATTGGCCATGATGATTGGGTATATTCTCTGAGGTGGCATCCCTCCGAAGTAAAGCTTATGTCGTCGTCTGCCGATTCATCTGTTATGGTCTGGATTCCAGACAACACATCCGGTGTTTGGCTATGCACTACCAGACTTGGTGACATCAGCAGTAAGGGTGCGAGCACAGCAACAGGGTCGTATGGTGGAGTATGGTTTTCAGCTTGGATCGGGAAGGAAAATAACACCATTATCTCACTAACTAACATGGGATCATGGAAGCGATGGATGTCTGATGGTACCAGCTCTGAAGGTCAAGAACTTTGGACGCCTCAGACTGGATTAACTGGGCATATTAAGAGCGTTACTGATATCACATGGTCACCTAATGGCGACTACGTGTTAACAACAAGTCTGGACAAGACGACCCGTCTTTTCGCTCCATATAAGGGATCATGGTACGAACTATCTCGTCCTCAAATTCATGGCTATGAAATGATGTGCATCTTTTCCTTGACAAACGAACTTTTTGTCAGTGGTGGAGATGAGAAAATCCTTCGCGCGTTCAAGGCCACAAAGGTAATTGCTAACCTTCTAAACAATCTGCTGGGACATGTCATTGATCTTGAATCACTTGAATCTGATGTAGCTACTGTTCCAGTACTTTCTCTCTCGAACAAGGCTTTGTCTAATGCACCCCAAAATCAAGAGGTAAACGCTGAAGACGAGGATGAAATTGAGGATTATAGCAAGCATGGACTAGATTTGACTACTCCACCATTGGAGGACCAACTCCAACGTCATACGCTATGGCCTGAAATTGAGAAAATTTATGGCCATGGCTACGAAATGGTTACTCTAGCTGCGACTCATGACGGCGAACTCTTGGTGAGTGCTTGCAAGGCAAATAGTAAAGATCATGCTGTGATTCGCACAACTGATATCAGTAACTTCCAAGAAGGATCCCAGCCCTTATCTTTTCACACTCTTACTATCACACGCTTGAGGTTTTCTCATGACGACAAATTACTACTTAGCGTCAGTCGTGATAGATCCTGGTCTGTTTGGAAACGAATTGGAGCTACTGAGTTGACTCAAGTTGCGTCTAGCAAAGGCCATACACGTATTATCTGGGATGGATGCTGGCTGCAGCCCACCGAAACTACAAAGGATTATTATTACTTTGCTACGGCGTCGCGTGACAAGTCGGTCAAGATTTGGCGTGCGTCTAGTAGCAATCTCTCTGAATGGGCATGCGTTTTGACAATTCTAGAAAGCAGCCCTGTAACTGCTATTGATATCATTCTTTTAGACGAGAGCACAAGAACATATGCCTTGGCAGTAGGTCTGGATACCGGTGATTTGATTATTCATAAGATTCAAGTTAACACGGAGGTGACTGAGGTGGAGAAGAAGCCGATTGAGGACAAGATTACACCTACTGCTCGTGTTAATCGGGTAGCTTGGACAGAAAAATCAACAAGGTTGGCGGTTTCAAGTGAGGATCATTCAGTCAGGGTATATTCTTTGAGGCAATAACCGTTATCTGTGTGAAATCTTACCTAGCGTTAGTTATAAGCTATTTGAATCACCCTTTAGTCAGTCTGAATTTGTGAACTAGAATTTGTATTTGTGATAAATAGACTCGATAAGCCATAGTACAAAAGTTCCCTTGAAGATCAGCTAAAGCATTTTTAAGTGAAGCAAGTTATACTTCGTGATATACATGCTATGCAACAACTTTGGTTCGGCTAACTAGGCTTGTAAACCAATGATGATTTCTCTACTGCAAACATCGACTGTTTTATTAGCGGCTTAAAGATTTAGCTATTCAAACAGGAATTTTCTCATGCATCAAATATCTAAGCGTGCAATAGAGAGAGCCTAATTCGCCGATATGTCTTTTTACGAAATCAGCCAGTCCCCGAAATCAATAATAATAAGGACTGTGGAGAGAGCCCCAACCCTAGGTGTATCAAAATTTCCATCAGGTTACCATTTGCTCGCTGGGAGTTATGGGGTCACGGGCATCAAACTCCGATTTTCCAATTTCTTCACGCCAGGGAAACGATTCAATATTTCTTTACCACTCACCGAACTCACTCGTAATTTCAAGGATATCCTCGACGTCGATTTTTCTTCTCATTATTCATTTTCAGCTTGGTATATTTTGCATTCAACATGGCCCTCCCATCTAAACGATACATGTCACCAAAGCAGTTTGCGGAATGGCAAAAAACACCATATGGCCGCTACTCGACTGGACTGAAGAAGCACCCGTTCCTTCTCTTTGGTCTTCCATTTATGGCAACTATCTTTGCAGCATCTATTTATCTTACGGAATTCACGAGTGTGCGATATGAACAGTACGATGAGAAGGTAACGTTAATGTCAGAGGAAGAAGCCTTGGCTGTGGATAAGGGAAAGAGAAAGGTTGATATGAAGGAAGAGTACTACGTAAGTATATCCCTCCGCGACAGAAAAAAGCGGGAGTTGTGGTCATTCAAGATTGGCCGTGCTAACAGTCAATATAGAGATTACAGCAACTTGGCCCACAAGACGACTGGGAACAGGTGCGCGTGCCTCGTATTAAAGGTGAAAGTGAAAATGTTTGGTGAATGCTCCAAAGAGAGTTCGATCTATTAGGACTTTGATTTATTTTGTCCAAGCTTCTGCCTCCGCAGTGTCAGAAGGTTCTTGAACCAGGACTAGCGAATATTTGTAAGTATATGTAGTAATGTTAGTGCATGTGTATTTCAAGGTAGCCGAACTATCACGGGTTTTAGAAGGGTTGTTTGAAAACCCAAGGCGAAATGTCATAGACGATCAGCGCCACTAAAGGAGTCCAATCCCATGGAGATCTTGACTGGCTGCTAGGACTTCTGATTGATATCTAATAAGAATACTAATATATTAAATGTTAAAGTGTGTACAGAGAACGCTTTAACAAGGACCTTAACTTGTAGTTTATGATGGTTCCGAAGAAAGGGTCAATTGTGTTCAGCTAAAAAAACAAGTATTATAAAAAAATAAAATGGTAAACCAAGCGAAGCTCTCTGAAAATCAACTTCAGACATATTTTGTATAGGAAGAGATTGGCAAGCTTAGGATGGATAAATAATCTTGACTCCATATATTAGAGCGAGCCGTGGGGTGGGGGTAATAGATGTATTTAAGGTGCAGTGGAAGAAGAAGACGTATCAGGATGGCCACTAGAGCCAGAAAATTCTGTATCTGCAAAGTTGGCGAAAGCGTCAACATTCACGCCTGAGGCATTGCTATATGGGTTCACTGATGGTATCTGGCCGGGCTGGCTATTGTGAGTGTTAGTACTAATCACTGGGTGAAGTCCGTGATTATCCTCAAGCGGTGGTTGCAATCCTTGGCTTGTGCTTGGTTGTAGAGGGGATTCTCCATCCTCAGCATCATATGAGACACTACCTCTTTCACCTTCTCCTTCAAGCTGTTCCACTGGAGTCTCGGAACGGAATAGACTCTTGAGTAAAGATCGGTCGCCGTTATTGACACCGTAGATTCCAGCTACGTTCAATTTCTTAGTAACCCAAGACGCCAAAATTTTGCCGCGCTGCTTTTCATTAAGACGAGAACGTGGAAAATCACCCTTTCCAACAAACACGACAATATCAATCACAAACTGGTGCTCATTTAAAACCGTGTTCACAATCACGGGCACTAGGCCAGCAGGGAAATTGGTTTTGACCACTTCCACGACGATGATATTTAGACCTCCAGCTTGGAAAACTGCACTTCCACCTTTAAGAATGTTAGGATTACAGGCTTCCACGCTAGCCTCTATATCTTGAGGGAAGTGGTTTAGGCCAAGAACCTCGAACGTCTCACCAATGCTTCCTAGGACAAACAAAGTCTGCAAATCCACACTTTGTCCTTCGCCTCCCGGAAGGGTACACGTTACTGTGTGCAGAAATCCCAAATCGCCTGTTCTAAAATATGTGACCTCTTGATTTCCGTCCACAATTTTTCCCAGTAGCCTGTCATGTTGGAACTGGTCCTTCGACTTGTAAAATCCTGCCACGTTACCTTCACTGTATACCCAAATCTCACCATACTCCCCAACCTTGCACAGACAACACGTTTCAGGATTGACAATGGCTACTTGGGTACCAACTGGCACAATGCCGCTATCGTGGAGATGCAGACTGTTAGGATAATTTTCAGGGTTTACAAGCGAGACATATCCTTGCCTCAGCGCAATTGGATCTAGCCAAATATCGACTGGTTCCAATGACATGTACGAACGCGTTGTCACCATGGGGTTCAGGACATGCGAATATGCAAGATTGATCGACGAGGACTCCAGACCTGTAGACGAGAATAAAGTGCGGACACGTTTACAGATATCTGTGCGCGGGCGACCGTCAAATGGAACAATCAGATTTTTTGTATCTGCTAAACTGAAATTTTTGGGTCTTAATGTCGCGCAAGCATGATCTAGCATCTGAGGTGTTGAGTAAGCATCCTTCACCTTGTATCTACTCAAGGTCAGATAGAATGTCAATGGGTTGTGTGCGTAATCAATGGGTGAAACAATTAGCGTACTTGCGCCTAGGTAGACGCCCATAAAACAGGTGTGAATAAAGCCAATTCCATGAACTGAACGCACGCAGCCCACAACGGGCTTTGTGCCAGGCATCTGGCATGTTTCTTTTTGAATTTTAGCCATGGCCATTATTGTTTTGTGGTTAAGTCGCACTGCTATACGTCGGTGATCTGAGTTCCAATAGAGCCAAACAATGGCCGTCTCTTTATCCTCAAGCCATTCTTTCTTGACTGTCATTCGAAGTTCTTGCAATCCGGAATTACCGACCTTGGGCTTGCAAGTATTATACATCTTAGGCAAAACAATCTTGCTTACTCCTGCACTCTGTTTCAAATGTTGTGATACAGTTTTCACCTTCATAGCGGCATCAGTATCACTATTTAGTAGAATGGCCTTCACGCTGTAATCCTTGATAATATTGAGCAAAGCAGGGACATCTTCGCTAAGGCGGTTGCTATCAATTGGAGCAATTGGCACTGCAATCACTCCACATACTAGACATGCGTAAACGGCGACAACAAAGTCCTCACTATGAGTGTACATTAGCACGACGTGAGAGCCAGGGCGTAAACCAAGTTTGTTTTTCATCACAACTGCTACCGTAGCCACCTTCCGGTCAAACTTTTTCCAGCTGAGACCTGTGCCCTCTCGCGATTTGTTATCAATCGTTTTGAAAGCGAGCTCGTCTGGTCTGTGTGCGACTCGCCATAGTAAAATATGCACAATACTCTCAAAGTCACTCAATGGTTGTGAAGTTCGTTCATCAATAACAGTGTCGCGGAAGTCCACGCCACTATATTGTTTCTCAGGGCCATATAAGCTATCTGCTCTCATGCGCGATACTTCCGGCATCCAAATGCCTCCTTCCACGTCTTGTCCTACTGGAAGATTTCTAATCGCCTTGTCAATACCAAATTTGACAAACACAGCTGGAAGCAGGCCCATATGGAATCTGCGTCTACAGAGCATATTTCCAATCTCACTTCGACCACTCCTCACGATCCTTGGTAATGCGTTCGGTGCCGTAATCAAAACACAATACACTCTTACACTATGAGCATCCAACACTGCTTTGATAGATTTCTCTGCCAATTCGTTGAGTGCAATGAGGTCATATTTCGGTGCCATTCCTGGAACCGTAGGGGCGTTACCTAGTGTGGACTCTAGTACTAGAACCGGTAAATACTCTCCATTAACAAGTGTGTCAAATGCTGAGCAATCGAAAACGCGAGGAACACTTCGCATTATTGTGTTAACGAGGTGGGATGTATAGTGAAAGTGATATTCTATCGCAGGTGCCTCTTCTGAGTGCGGCCAATCTACTCTTTGGCGAAGCCGATCTTCATAAAGCCCTAAAACATAAACTTTGCCGTTGAAAACAAATCCAAGAAGACCTGTACGCAAGAATTCCATATCAACAGGACCATCGTTGTCATAGCATCTAGCTTGAAACACGGCATCAGTTTCCTTGCTCAGTCCCCAGAAGCCTCCGCTGAGAGAAGGGCTGTCAATCCATATCTCACCAAGAGCCATTTCAGGAGTAAGAATACATGTGTCGGGGTTTACAATAGCAAGGGTGGCATCAGGAAGCGGGAAGCCAAAGCCACCTACTCGGATATATTTGCGACTATCCTCGGAAATACTGTTTCTGCCAGGAGAAGAGGTCACAATCTTGACATTATTTGTCGTTAAGCTGGCCTTATCAAGAAGGACTTCTGAGAGGTCAGTTGGGCCACAATTTTCATCGTCCATTGAAGGTTCCTTAAGCGTGCATCCTAACTTTTCTTGTCCTTTCAACCAGTCTCGCATTGCAATTACCATTCCACCATGCTCACTCAGTGTCAGCATAGGAGCAACCACATCTCTATAATTTTTGTTACCCAACGGTTTGAGCCAACGATCTTGAAGAATTTCATGAAATTCTGTATCCACGGTTAAGGCATCAATAAGACACCATTGAATTGAGGAGAGGTCCACGGGCTGTTTTTTGGAAAAGTTTCGCGTTAGGTGAGGGAAAGACTGATAGTTGTATGCGACTTGCTTCAAAGCGGGATAATCGGTTAATAATATAGAAGCTCGATATCTAGTGATGACATTCGCATATAAACCACCAGTTTGTAGCGCTTGCTGGGGAATCCATACTGTAGTATGGCCATTATAAATCGTTAGCAGAACAGCCACAACTAAGCCAATTGACTGTCGAACATCAAGGTTTGTCAGAACATAGTGACCTCTGCCTCCTGCCCTTTTCGTCAACTTTTTGCTATTGAGCATGGCTGTTAAGCAGGTCATTTGATGCAAGATAGTCCTGTGCGAGAGCACAACACCTCTTAGTTCCCCTACTGGCGATCGTGAAAATTCTATGTACGCTAGATCTGGCACTTGCAAAGCAGGAGGGTCGGCCTTCTTTGATGGGGGATGGTACGAGCCAAACTCGTTAGTCTTCCACCATTCAACATTTTTTGGCCATTGTAACTTCTGTACAGCCAGTGTGCGGTGCAAACTCTTTAGAGATGTATCAGTGGTGAGGACTAGGTGCGACTGGGTAGTGTTGAGGATGAAAGTGATATCTTTGAATGGTGCTGACGGGTTCATGGGTACAGCTACCACACCGGCTAGAAAACATCCAAGTAGGGCGACAACAAAATCAGAGACTTCAAATTCCGTATAGTACAGAGCCACGCGGTCACCTCTATACAACCCGCTTTTATCGCGAATTACCTGAGCAACTTTTTCAGCCCTTGACGAAAGCTTGTCCCAAGTCAGAGTAGATAGCTCTTTGCCTTTCGTATCCAAGACAAGAAAAGCGGTCTGTTTCTGCATGATTTGTCCTCTATGACGTAGTATACTGGGAAGATTATCAAATTTAGCTAGAGTGGGACTGAGGTTGAGGTCGGACTCTTGAAATTCTCGAGGTTCTAATGGCTTCTGAAGCTCGACTCGTTCTGCCAGGTCATACCCAGAGTCTAGAATTTGCTGTGTTGGTCTCGTAGCATATTCCCTAAAGCGACCTGCCGCCGAGGTGGAAGTGTCGTAGTAGCCAGGAAAGTCATTGGTACCTTGGGGGAAGCTTTCGACGGACGAAGAAGGTATTGTAGGATATGTTTGTGAGTTATCGAGTCCAAACTGGTCGTAATTATATTCGGAACCTTCATCAGCAGGCTTTGTTGAAGAAGTGTGGACGGAGACGCGATCAGAGCCAGTGTCCCGGTATGTCTAGAGAGTTAGAGAAGGTTTTCTCCGGGTATGGAAACATACTGTATTACCCACGGACCCTACGCTTTCGGAGTCAACTTGTGTATCAGAGACGGCATCCTCATATTGGTTGAGTGTTTGCAAAATTCTTTCTCTGCGTTTGAGGTAACCTTTTTCTGTGATTTCCCCGTCCTAGATTTGATTCGCGTTAGCGGAGTGTAAAGTGTGAATGGACTCCATACGTCGTATTCAAGATTGAGTTCTTGAAGCTGCCTGATAATCTCAGGATGCCATGAAGAATCAATCGAGGTATCCATCGCTGGGCTTTGTGAAGTGTTGTTTGTCGTAAGAGTTAAAGAGTGGCAGGTATCTAGGTGGTGGTTTTAGCAAGGCTAATTCGGAAAAAGTAAAAAATGAACTCCAGGGTCAACAGAGCGCGCAACAGCGTAGAAAATTACACAAAGATATAACGGGGAATAAAATCGTGGGTGTACATGTTCACACAGAAGTCTAACGGTCTTTACACGCCTGGACGCGAAACAAAAGCATTCAGTACTAGAAATTCAAAGAGTACGACCCCTGTGATTTTAACAATGACCGACAAAAAGGTTTCTTGCTACGCTTTAATTTTTGTACAGTAACCACGCTCTCCCGGCATGGACCTTACTATCATGTACCTTACAGAGAGGTGATACTGGGCTCCAACTGTCAGCGCTCTTTCATTTTATTTCGCACTGGAGACATGGTAATTCTTGCACTATTTAGTTCGTAACCCTACATGTCTAGTCAGCTTGACGGCTGTCTTGTAAACGACTATCTGGTGATCGGTAATGCAACTAGTTAAGTTCTGAGAATTCCATTTCTGACCAGAAGTTAAATTCAACACAAGGATGTAGACTTCATATTTGTTCTAACGAATGTTAATGTTTATCCTCAAGATGCAACATAAGCATCATTGAGAATTGAAAAAAGAGAGGAGGCTGGCAGCCCGACTTGCGCGGGAGAGAGCTTGGAACCACTACGTGACCAAACGCCCACCGATCCCAGAGCGATCCTTTGATGAACCTGTTCCAGGGGAAATGTCGTCTAGACAGTCTAGGCCATTTAGACAATCAGCACCACCGCTAATGGACTCGGGTCCTCCGGGTATCCTGGCTGGCTGCTAACGTCTATAGAGTACGTAAACCGCAGTTGACATATAACAAATAATAATAATAATAATACAAAAAAAATATTATATATATAAACAATCTACTAAAAAATCTAAATAATGAAATTTCGAACATCTAAGAAAGTTGGTGTACTCATGGGCACCAAGATCCAATTGATTGTTCTAGATTGGCATTTCGCGAGAAAGTTCTATCTGGAGCTACGTGAGCGAACGAAGGGCAAAAATGCAACCAACAGAAGGCATCACCAAGTTTGAGATAAATTTCAGCGACAGGCCTTTGATATAATACTACTTATGTTAATATATAACGAGTTCTTTAACCCAATAAAGCCTCTCCCAAATATGAATCACTTCGGAATTCTGGCAAGAGGAGCAGAACGAGCAGCCAGTCCGGACTACATTCCAAACAAGCTGTAATCCAAATCGCATACTAAAATGCCGTCATTCAACGCACTTCCACCTAACAACTGACGTTTTGAGGGTAACATCGAGTACCCGGACATAAAACTTAATTGCTCGCCTTTTCCATGATAAGCTAGCACCGGCTGCTCATAGTTTGAAACTTCCCGGAGAAAAACAGCCATTCCAGGGACTGGTAAATCGTGGGTCACATTTGCCAACACTTTTGAAGTTCGGCCAAGGTCTGGAAGAACAGACACTATCAAATCATTTCGCCCAGGTACGCGGCGTATGTTACTCAAGGGAGCACCAATGTCTGTAACACGTTTTTGTGAAGCGTCAACGTCTCCTGTCTGACTGTCGGGTACGCGAGGGAAGAAAGTAACATGACCAGTCATGGATTCTCCTACAACGAGTTCGTTCCTAGCTGGGAGATATTCGAGTCCATTGGGCATGGCTAAGCCCGTAACAACCTTATTGCACGATGTCTCTTTGGATTTAGGATCAAAGATACAGTGTACAACATTTCCTGAAGCTAATGGAGATAAAGCATTCTCTAGAAGGCGCCCAGGGCCACGGGTGAAATAGTGGTCATTCGTGATATATACTTCAAAGGGCGATATAGGTGCAACAGCGCTTGGCGTATAAATAAATGAAGGTGACTTGAATTCGTGCAAATATTGGAGTGTGGATGTTCCCTTTTTGTGCTTGAACACTGATATCACAGGACCAGAGCGTTTATGATTAACAAAGTATAGGAAGTTTGAATTGTCCCCAGCCTCTTGGGCACGAGTTATGGCAATACCCTGGCCTATAAAGTCATGACCCTCGAAGTTCTCGAACTCAAGAATCTTGAACTTTTCCGTGCTGGGGTTGTACAAAGCCACGTAGTCATGATAATAGACGCTTCTCAAGCCTCTATTGTGTAAGCCGAATGGAGGATAGTATTCATTTCTGTGCTTGTTCTTGCCACTAGAGACGTATACTAGAGTGGTGGTCTCGTCAACCACAAGATCTGCCACGCTACCGATATTATTGAGTTTGTGACAATTGTCACCATTAACAGTCGGTGCTTGAGTGAGATCACCAAATTCGCGAGGCAGTTGAATGGAGTAAATGGAAGCTCCAATTGCCATAATCGCGATCATGACATACGTCAAAGGTGCAGTTAAAAGACCCATTGTAGACTTGTTAGATCACTGGCTATCAATATCTAAGAGCAAAAGATTGATTCAAGGCGAAGTGGGCTTTTGAAGTATTCTGAAAACTTGAATCAGAGTTTGAAAAAACGGGCACAAGTCACTCTGGTGTCTTAAATTTTTGTTTCAATTTCTACATATACAAAAGATTCTAACTCTAACATAGTCACCGTATTCAATGCCGCCGATTATCCGTTGCATTACAATAATGGGTAGAGTACGATAGTGCAGTATGAAACGATTGAATCGCAACCCTTTAGTTATCATGGGTCTACCTCCAAAATACTCATGTTTATGGCATTGGGCACTGGAGAGGTACATGTAGAAACATGTGGCATTATTTTCATGACAAGGGAAGATTTTATTGAATAGAAAAAGACACGGCTAGTTCCGCTTCCAGCCTAGGGTCTTGCCGTCATGTGTTCATGTAAGATTAAAGATAATCGGATAAGTCATTACTAGATTACACCGGACATCATTTCACACACTCAGACACCCTTGTTTCTCTAGGGCGGCGCTCGCATGACATTTTAATTCAAAAATAATTGGAAGACCGCCACAGCGACAGATTGAGCAGGACTTGTCGATTTGTACGTTTGACTTACATCTACAAACTTCAGATGGAAATCGACTATGATGGCAACCATAGTGATGGTGGCTGTTTATTTTCCCGTTCGAATGATGTATATAAACTTGAGTAAGACATTGCAGATGCCATTGATAATAGGAAATTGGCTAGTTCTGAGTACCAGTTGACTAAAGAAAGGGTGTTTTTTAGAAAGCAAAAAAACAACAACCCCCAATCGTAAGCGCAATGGTCAATTTTCCGAATGTATGATCTTGTGCGCCTGTTACAATATCTTATCCTTACAACTATTAGGTAGAATCCGCTCAGCATTACATGCTTCCTCAGCTACACGGCGAGTATTGCGGTTATAGGTGAATATCACGATGGAATTGATCTATGTATTTACGAAATAACGCCACGACAAAAATGAAATGAAACAAATAAAAATCTATGGTAACTATTCAAGGCTTACATCCTAAACCAAAGGATAAATGCATAACTTTACCAAAAAGAGCCTTAAAAATAGAATATGCTGGTAAACATTTCTTGTCTTCCCTACTTGTCATTGAGCCACCGCAGGATAGAAAATAGGCGAATGAAATGCCATATGAGTGATCATCGCACTATACGTCGACGCATTGTGGCCAGCTTCCGACCAGGTGGAGGTGCCTGGCCCTGACCAGCTGGTGGGGCCGCGGGGGCTCCCGCAGGTGTAGAGGCACCGCCAAACATATTTCCCGAGTTCCCACCAAAAGCAAAAGGTGTACTTGGCGCTCCTCCGCCACCAAACGTTCCACCATTAGTGCCATTACTAGCAGGAGCAGGAGCAGGAGTATTGGGTGCGCCTCCAAATTTAAATATCTGAGCGGGATTCGCAGAGTTTCCACCCCCGCCACCAAAATTGAAACTTGTTGGTGTCGAGCTTGAAAAATTGAAGGATGGTTTACTGTCGGGGGTAGCTGGGATTGAAGAGTTTGTGGTGGTCGAATTACTTCCACCGAATTTGAAAACGTTGGCCGGATCTGCCGACTTTGCGCCACCAAAAGAAAACCCAGTATTGGGAGGCTTAAAAGAGCCTGCAGGAGCAGGGGTAGTGGTGCTGGGGTTTGACAGATTAAACGAAAAACCTTTATTTGCTCCTGTGGTAGTTGTAGGGAGAACAGCAGATGGAAGAGCAGGAGTGGTGGATCGACTGGAAGGTTTGCTGTTAAAACCAAAGATAGATGCAGGCTCTGGCTTTGGAGTACCGGGTGCTGGTGATGCTGAACCAGATCCGAACGAAAATTTTGGTTTGTCATCTGTTGCCACAGTTTGAGCAGGCCCTGCAGAGGTGCCAAAATTGGTGGTGACAGGTCCAAAGCTAAACGGTTTCGATTCACCAGCTGCGGTATCAGGTGTCTTCTCTCCGGTAGATTTAGCGCCAGATAATAACCCACCAGAAGGCTTTGATTCACTTGAGGACGCTACCTTTTTTCTAAGGTCCTCCTCCTCCCTCTTCTTCTTCTCTTCCTCTGCTTTACGCAATGCTTCCTCTTCAGCCTTCTTTTTCTCTTCAGCCACTCTCCGCGCTTCATCTGCCCTGCGCCGTTCTTCTTCTTCCGCCTTACGCTTACGTTCCGCCTCAAGTAATAACTTTTGTCGTTGTCTTTCCATCTCTTCCGCATGCTTCCTATCGCGCTCCTCTTGCAACTCTCTTGCTATCCTTTCTGCCTCTTGTTTGCGATACGCAAGTAACTCTTCTCTAGCCCTTTTGATTTCATCCGCTTCTTCTTTAGGTCTCATCAACGGAATCATTTTTCTTTGTGGTCGTCGAGCAAAACGATTCTTTCGAGCCAAACTACTTGTCAATGCAAGTGTAAAATTAGACTTAGGAGGAACTACCGGTTTCTTGACAATATCTGGTTTTTCCTCGCCGTCCTCGAGCTCATCCGGATTGGCCGCAAAGAAGCCAGGCCTCGACATACGGCCCGGCGGTAAAGTATCTAGATTTTGTACGTTGCGGACAGTGATTTCGAACTTTGGACGTTTGGCCAACGGAATCAAGCTGTGCTGTTGCAAGGGGTATGTAGTGTCGGAGATCACAATGCGGGGATTAGTGCTATCAGGAGTATCATCGCGTTTTCGTTTAAAAACAGAGGAAAATTCTGGTGACTCTGTGATCGTCCTCTCTTGAAGTGAGTTTTCATTGACCTCTGCAATCGAGTCACTATTGGATGTTAGTAAAAGTAGGATTGAAAATATTCATACTTACTTTGTGAGTGTGCTTGTTCGACTTCCTACGATGCTTCCTGCCGGAGAACTGGCTCTGGATTGTAATGCCAATGACGATGAATGCCGGGATCTTGACAAAAGATCATTAAATGTACCGCCAGTTGCCAAAAGAGCATTTAAATTTCCGTAAGACCTGTGCCTGCTTAACGAGGAACTTGCTTTAAGTCTTTCCACACTTCCTCTTGGTGAAAGAAGGGCTGCACTTTTAAGAGAAGACAAACTGCCTCTGGATGATAAGCCAGGCCTGAGTGGAGACCCTGTATTCAACTTCTCTAGATTACTGTGAGATGTGCGGAGGCGCCGTGGCGAGTTGGATGGGGACGCAGATTTATTTATACCTCCAGGTGATTTAGTGGATCCAAAATTCCAAACCGAGCGACTATGTCGCAGGCCGCTAGGAGGTCTGCGTGAAAAGGAAATATCCATACTAGGTGTGCGTCCAGCAACCACTGAATCTTAGTAGTTAATGCTGAAGGGTATGGTGAAAGATCAATGGAAAAAAAAAAATGAACTGTGATGCAAGGGTACGGGTTGCACCACGAAACATACAAAGAATCTGGATCGCGACTTCAGGCATTAGAAATTTATGGCTTCGCCGATCCTCTTCTCAGGCGGATTTTGTACCGCGATCAATTGGCATTTTACAAATGTTCAGTTATGTCTACGAGCTTAGGGCTCAAATTCAAATGGCACACTTAATCTTTGAAAATAACGATAAATAAAATTTAGCTGCGGGACAATAGGGTCAGCCTTAAGCTTTTACCTTCTTAGAAGGCTCATTTTCTTCAGTCTCTTCAAACTCTCGTTTTGTTCGAGATGATAAGTTCACCTTACTCAGAATGCGCTCATAGTCCGTTTTTAAAACTTCAAAGGTCTCTTCCAATTTATCAATCCTTTCCTGATGTGTCATTTCGTCCAGCGGCTCTTTATTCCTCAAATATAGCCGTTTCTTGACCAAAAGCCTGTATCGTTTTTCACTTTCTGGTGTCTTATCTATGAGTTTGATCAGTGCCATTTCAACACACCGATCAAACTGGCGCGGTGTCATTTTGTTTTTCTCGCGGGTGCTCTCTAGCCATTCTGGAGTAACATTTGCAGTGATTAGATTTGTATCAGACCATGTACCATTTTGTCCAAGTCGCGTGAGATCACAGCGATCTCGCAAATCGTCAAATGCTTCACTTGGGTCTTCAACGCTTATTTCCTTAACGCTGTTATCACCTAGAAATCGCTTTATTAGAGTATCATAAAAGCGACCTCCTACACCACGATGCTGGAAAGATGGAAGAATTACAAACTGGGAGATTCGTTTGCGCAGGTTGCTTGTATAAGGCTCGGGCACATCATCATGAAGAGCTGCATTTTTGTACCAAAAGTACTCGTAGACTGTACAGAATCCTGCAAAGGTTGGAACTCCATCCTCGGACTTTTCATAAATGAAAAAAAGCTCCCAATGGTTATCTTCGTCATCGATATAAGAGCCTGCTTCAATAAAGAGAAGGATGAATATTTGCATTCGCTCATGCAAGGCTTTGCTCGCCGCGTCGGCAAAAGTAGTGCAATAGACATCAAAATTCGTGCCCGTGTTATCCGTAAATGTGTCCACAAGAGAACCAGGGATTTGAAATGGGTTTTCACGCTCAGAATTCCAAGCCTCAGCGGTAAGTGCAGTGTCTTTGGGGAGGTATTCCAGAAGAGTTTTCTTCGGGTCCTCGATGGACTCCGTGAGCTTCGCAGACCACTTACTCTCAAGAAAAGGGTACAAGCTGGTTCTATCAAATTTTAACTTTCAAATTAGTAGAGGACAATAAACAAAAGATTTTTTTCTCACATTAATCTGAAGATCTTTGAATCCGTAGATAGTCTCCGCGTCGCCATAAATTGGGTAAGTAAACGTTGGCTTGAATTCGATTGATTTCTCATCAGACTTCCCCACTAGAAAAAGATTCAGGGCATCATTGGAGTTGGTGGCCCATTCCTGAGCTAGGTTTTCTATTCCATCCATCTCAAGATTTTCGAATATATATTGATCGTGATGAGAAGAAATGCGTGAAGGGAAGAGAAATCACCAGCACTAGCCTACGGTATGAATATAGGGTTTGGGTTTCTACGCGTCAAGACTTCCACTCTGAAAACTCCCAAATTCTGTCGCGTTTGTTAATAACGATCAACAGCCTTACTCGCAACTTATTTCTTCACAGCTTGGAGAATTTGCTGTGCACATAGGGCTAATTTGAGTATATCAACACGTTCTGGCATCGGCTGAAACAATGGAAGACTCACCTCTTATAAAAAAGCGCGGACGACCAAAGCGGTCTAATTCCAAAGCTCTTGAAGACAACTCCGTGGCCATTCGCAAGCCAAATACTTCGATACCCTCCTCAGCTAAACCAACCGGCAAACCAGCCAGCACCACCATGAATAGAGATAGCAAACCCCAGGCTCTTAGCAGGAGTAAGTCAGTAGCTAAGGATGCTCAGTCGACTGTAGCCATCACACGTGCAACGGCCAAGAAGGCTGCTTCAGCAACAAATATGAATGATGACAATCAGATAGTGGTTGATATAGAAGACAGTCCTGAACCTATTGATCGCGAAAATGCAAATCTCACAACAAGCCTGAAGAGGCCTGGGAGTCCAACAAATGGGAGAGCAGTGAAGGCGAAAAAGGCACAAGTGCATGATAAGGTAAGTCCAATTGTTCAAAAGCGTGCTCAGATTGGATCCGAGATCTCTGGACATGCATACACAATTGGCTGTGTCCTCTCAATGTATACTAATGAATAAAGTCTGAGCCAACCTGGAAAACGAAATACATGAACCTCGTCGAGTTACGATTGACGCGGCCTGAACAACTATTGGAAGAGCTCAAAGATGCATATGAAGAGCGGCAGAAAAGTACGTCATTCATTACAGATGTTTAACTGTGAACAAATTTTTTTTTTTTAACTATCTCTCATCCATTGTTAAACTGACCCTTGAATTTGCAGTCTCTGATGAACTTATTATTACTCTTGAACAACAAGTCCTGGCCAACGAAGCAAATAAGCCTCATGCCACTGATCTTAACGAATCTTTGAAGTCTCTCAGAAATGACCTTACAAAAATGCATGACAATATCCAAAGACTCACAGATGAGAGGCAAGCCGCTCGTGCGGAAGAGAAGTTAGCGGCCGAACAGGCAGCATTAGTGGCTGCCCAAGAAGCACAAAACGCACCAGAGCTCGATCATGCATTTTCATTGGTGTGCTCATTGTCTGGAATTGAGGTTCATGAGATTGAGTACACGGAGACAGAAGCCATATATAAATGTTCGCAGGGCGGCAAGTACGGGGGTAAGTATACAAATTGTTGTTTCCACATGGTTCTAACTCGACAGAAATGAAATATACTTTAACTGTCTTGATTGAAGAGATGAACGAGCCATCGTACGAAATTACTTATACTCCAGATGACGATGACGATACAACAAAGGTGTTGGAAAGATTACCCGATTATTTTGCCGAGCCTTTGTCATTCCAGAGTGATGCGGTAAGTGCTATTATTGTTCGTTTTTGTATCAGAACAGGGCTAACTAAATTACAGGCTGGTCAGTTTTATTGGAAGATCACCCAGGCTCTCCACTCCAAGAAATGATTTCATCATTGCAATATGCCTATGACTTGTACATGTATATAAGCACTCAGTAATACTTCGAGCTTATTTCCAGATGTCTACATAGCCGTGTAATTTGAAGTTCAAGTTAGTTAACTTTTGCAATCTTTTATTATTATTATTATTTGTTATATGTCAACTGCGGTTTACGTACTCTATAGACGTTAGCAGCCAGCCAGGATACCCGGGGGACCCTTTTCTATTGAGGGTTGGGCGTTCCTATCAGCTTTTTGAAATCTTAAGGCCTTATGAGTTGGAAGCGTTAAGATTACGTCATTGATAAACGAACCATTGCCTTCCATGATTCCTTGGACTCAAGTGTTGCGGTCATTACCTGCAGACGCAACCATGCAGTGGCAGTATAGAAAAACTTATCTTTTTGTTTGATGAAGAGGTTTGGATTCGGCTGAATACTGTAACTAGTAGTAATATTATATACTTGAAGAACTTGAAAGAATTCGAATCTTTCTAAGTTTCCGCCTTGGGTCGATCACACTGTTAGTCTCAGACCCTGTTTGGCACCCTTTTTTTTTATTATGTTATTATTATTATTATTCAATCCGTTTTTTTTTGGAACTTGAGTAAATGCTACTACTTGCTCCATAATAGGATCTTCAAACTTGAAGTTCATTGGTTTCGAAGTTCTAAGTTCAATTTGCTCGAAGCAGTCATTCATTTGGACCTCGAATTACCCCGATATCTACTCTTTCAAGAAACATTGTAGTCTGCCCCCGCTCATGAAAAGAAGCTTTGAACTTTGCTCCGCCTTTAATCTAAGCAAATGTCTGTGTTTCTCGCTGATTGTTGGTCGTATCGATTGGATGCTTGTTATCTCGAGTGCGCAAGGTACAAAGCTTGTATCAAGACTCGAAACCATTATATAATAATAGAACGCCTGCCTTACTATGAATTGTTCTCTGGGCTAGGGCTGCAGCAAGCCAACTTGAACCTTGTATTCAGATGACATCGATCGAAGTTCATCGTTTGTTCATAAACTTCGGACCCTCTAAGGCACATTCTTACTTCAGCTTTTACTATATATACTCCTCCTTGGCACTCATGGTTGATAACGCTGCATACATCAATCGATCTCTGAGCACAGTCAGAAACGTATGTGTTTTCCGATTTCTAACTTCTATCAGTTCTAACCGTTTTCAGGAACTCGAATTCTTAAAAGAATCAAACGTCATTACCCCAGCGTTATACGAAAAGCTCTCTTCACAGTTTTCACATTACACCTTGGGCTCATCTCCCATTGATATCGATTACCGGAATTTAGCTGGTTCACATTCAAACCCTTCAAACGAGAAATCTTCTTATACCATGCCTAATAGCGGAGAAAAAGCTGAAGTAAGTTACAATTACAGTGCAAATGGCCCCAATGATCTGCCTCTCCATGCTGGTCAGCAAATTCAAATTATTGAGGAAGTAAACACTGATTGGTGGCGTGGCAGGGACCTTCAAACTGGCCAGGAAGGACTTTTCCCGAGTAATTACGTGCGCATTGTGGGTTCTAGAGAGCAGCCTCGAAAGAGCGCGAACTCCTACCCAATTCCATCAGACGTGGCCAAGTATGGAGATAGGTCTCAATTGCCTGCGCCTCAGCAACTACCTTACCCACCTCCCAGCACTAACTATTATAATTCACAGTCTCAGCAAGTCCAGCAGCAGCAGCCTCAGCAGGTCCAGGCGCCCCAGGAAGAAAAGCATCATCATCATGTGTCTAATGGTGCGAAAAAGTTTGGCGACAAAATGGGTAACGCTGCAATTTTTGGTGCGGGCGCCTCTATTGGCAATAAGATCGTTGACAATCTCTTTTAACCCATCTATGAAGTGACTACATATTTATAAATTTAAGCGAACATGAATGATTTTTTATTATAAGATGTCTATGGAGCAAGCGTGTATTATACTATTTAAATGTTCTCCATCCAACCGATCATCTACGTTCAACTTCTAGTGCGTTCAATGTTCAAGCAAATATATGTTGGTTCTTAGATATAAGCATCATTCTATCATAGCGCTGTTGATTGAAAGCTTCTGTATATACAATGCCCATTGTTATTGGCCACCGATCATGTAACTTTGGATAGCCGAACTAGAATCTAATTCTAATATCACATGGAAAATGATGAAGTCAAATTCTAGACGTGAGAAGTGACCGATTTCCCTATCCTGGACCATACAAAGTCACATTTCTACTACATGTGGAAGACGTGCAATTTTTTGGCTAGTCAGCCTTAGTTATCAACAGTTTTACCATTAAATACAGAACATAGGTTGTGTTTGTTTCTCTAACTGTTGCACACTCGTACAGCAATCAATTGCCTTTTTTGCCATGATGATTTACAGTACGCTTACACAGTTTACCGAATTTTTTGCAAGGAGACTAGCTAAACTTGTGAGCTATGAGATCTAAAATATCCAGGTCGACTAGGATATACATGTGATGATGGTGGGTTATATGCAGTACTATTGTCGTCGTCGTCGCCATCACAATCGTCGTCATCTTCTTCTTCTTCGTCTTCATCACCTGGGTTGCCTTCATCATCATTATCGTCATCACTCGGGATATCTAAAACGACTGGAAAGTCAATTCCAGAGTCCCGAAGCTTTTTAATCCGTCTCTCTCGCTTTTCACGTAGCTCCTGGAGTTCCTCCTCTTCAAGCGTGCGAGGGCCGCCGAGCTTCTTGATGACATTTTCAACAACATCTGTCCATTCTCGCATGCCACCCATACCTATGTCGCCACAGACAAGAACCTTTTCAATCGGTTTGAGTATGGTCACGTATGGAAACATGTCCTGGATAAGAGCAAAATGTCTCTTGGTCATGGGGTTCGTGTACATGTGGGTGTTCATGGCCGGGGCAAGAACAACCGGCGTTGCGGACCCCCAAGCTCTAAATACACTTGTGATCAAGTTATCACATATCCCATTTGCCAGCTTGGATAGTGTGTTCGCAGATAGAGGGGCAATTAATAAAATATCAGCCCAACGACGTAGTTGTACATGGAGTTCAGATTCGCTGGTTTCAATTTGAGAATTCCACTCATCCTCGTCACTCCAAACTTTGACATCGCCAGGCAATTTTGTACCCTTGAGAAAATGCTCTGCGGCTGTGGTGAGCACGAGTTGGATGATTGCGTTAGAACCGTAAATACTGCGGAGCTTTGAAATAATAAGCGGTATTTTTATAGTAGCCACGGACCCTGTAGCTGCCACCAGTATATGGAGTTTGCGTTTTTCTGTCTCATTTCCAGAGCTTACTGTCATTGCTTCCATACTCTCACGAAGAGGGGGCTCTCCGATAAAGGCATCGAGGAGGTTTTGTGGACTAATTGGTAGACTATAGGGTGAGTGTCTTAATTCACTTGGCGAAGAAACCATGCTAGTATTCTCAGTGGAGAGGCTCACTTCTGGAGATGATGAGCTATTACCAGACATACTTCTGTAGAGAAGTGCTCGAGCATGACCATTGCTAAGCCGGTTGGGATTCGTGGCCACATGCTGCAATGGAGAAGTTAATACAGATCCATTAGATTTGCTATAGGATCTCGGCCTTACGCCCAACTCTGCGGGTTCACAAAACGATACAATGCTTCGACGCCGAGAGAAGAGGGTATAAGGATCGCTGTTGCTAGGACTAGAAAACACGATTGGTGAGCCCATCTGAGGTGAGTCTTCTCTAGATCTTGAAACTGTACTAACCGGTCGACGCTTTGATCTACCGACCATGGACGGGGACACTTCATCCGGCTTGAATACAACGCTGAGAGGCCTACGTTCCGACATGTCCGGCTCAACATACGATACAGCGCTCCTAGGTCGTGCAACTCTCTCATTTTCATTTTGTCTTATTCTCCGAACAGGGCTAGTTGAAGTGATATGTGGCTCGGCGCTTAAAGAAGAGAACAAGTCGCTGGGTGGAGGCTTTCCGATGATACTACTTCGTCGTTTAGTGTGAGTAGTGGAGTATAGCACAACGTCGTCAACGTCGTCGCTCTGCGACGTCTGAGCCAAGGGTACTGGAGGTACAGACATCTCGCACAATTTGTTCGCGAACACGTAAATTGGAGTTTTGAAAGAGAAGAAAGGAAAATATAGGGAAAGTCATGTTCTCATTACTAAAGCCAATAACGGACTTCAGCTCTATAATTATTTGATTTCCGTGATTTTTTTAAAATAATTGGATAATCTTAATACGAAAAAAAAAAAAAACAATTTGCTACACTTAGTTGCCAAATTTCATGCCAAGTTCACGATGTAGCATACAATCATTTACAACTAGACTAATACAAAAACAGATAAAACCGGAAAACAAAGTATTACACCGTGGGCACGCGAGATGTAACATAATGGCTCGGAAAGAGAGCATTATGGATGTCGAGCCTAGTAGTCACGCAGCAGTGGTGATAATTATTATCCTATTGTTGCACTTCCAGGTTTTGTTTATAGACCCAAGTTTGTGGACCCAATTTCCGAAAAGACGCGGCGATGAAAGGTTTTCTCTTCTTGAAAACTCAACCGATTTTGGGCATGGACGCATTACTACGACTCAAACAGGCTCAGTTAAAAGCGTTAAGCATTCTTCTAGGCATCTGTATGTCTTTTCTTGTTATAATATTTCAACTTCATTTTGCTGTATTCTAATTTCGCTGATAGCTGCAACTGGGAGAAAAGCACAACTGGCTCAAAATTTAATTACTGCAGCAAGTGATGCTGTGCATTCGCCCTCATTATCCGTGCTCTCAGTAGACATGGGCGTACGGAATCTTTCATTGTGCCGATTGCATGCTCAGAAGCTTTTAGCTGAAGTGCAGGTGAAAGATTGGATCCGTCTCGACATTGAAAAGGATTATCGACCCAAAGTCTGGCCTGAAGAAGTCTCATCGTTCGACCCGGACCGATTGGCACAGATCTCATGGAACTTGGTTCAGAACAAGTTTATTGAATCTACAAAATCACTACCTGATGTAGTTCTCATTGAGCGACAACGGTTTCGGTCTGCCTCGTCATCATCCATCCTGGAGTGGACTGTGCGAGTCAACATGCTAGAAAACATGCTCCATGCAGTTCTTTATGCTACAGCCCAGCAAAAACGCAATAATAGATCTCAAATCCTAAGCATTAATCCAAAACGTGTTCTATTATTTTGGAAACAAGAGATTGAGCAAGGTCGACTAATAGTGCCAGGAATCTCAGAGACGAACAAAGAGCGAAACACGTACAAAGAGACAAAGAACCTCAAGATTCAGATAGCGAAGTCCATATTACAAAGATCGCATGAATTTTCCTTTAGAGAGTCTAGTTTTGACGCTAGGGACCAGATCTATAGTGGAAAGGGCAAGAACGATGATCTGGCTGATTCATTCTTACAAGGTCAGGCATGGATCCAATGGCAAAGGAACCGTAGGACACTGAATCAGATACTTGAAGGTGAGTCGGCGAATGATGCTAAGCTAGATCCACAGACAATTCTTCAACGATTTGACTATCCCATCAGTACCTCCAAAGACATTAGCGCATAGATCTGTATGGTGATAGCTAGGCCTATTGACAACCCTAACCACATAAAGATAACCTATAGAATCGCGATTTTGCAAATTACGTAGAACCATGAGCATTAGCAGTCTTTATAATGGGCGCTCAACAATCAACAGAAACGAAGGTGTTCCTGCCCTCTACGCCTACCGAGTTTTCTCCTACGCTGATCAGTACTTTGGATTCCTCTCTTGAGGTAAGCTCCTCTCCTAACTGCTAATTCGTCTTTCCATTAACATGACCAGTCCAACTACACGAGAGCCCAGTATACAGAGAAGTATATTCAGGACCGTGTTGCTGCTGAACTCAAGAAGATTCAAAATGCTAGCTCTGCTGATCTGAGAGACGCTATTAACAAAGCTACTACGACAACACAGAGTCAGACTGACGAGAAAGATGTACTTCATTCCGCTGAAATCAAGCAGAAGCTGGAAGAGATACGCAGCAAGCTAGACAGTCGCCCTACACGAGGAGAACTTGACAAAGAGACCTCCAAGGCTAGAGAGGCTGTCATTGCATGCCTTAATGGTAATTCCGACAAGCCTCTGAAATGCTGGGAAGAGGTTTCTGCATTTAAGGCCAGAGTCAAGGCTGTTGAAGAAACTGCATTCTAGGTGAAGATGTAACGTAGGCTTTACGGAGGAACTGTATATAAAAATGCATACATTTGATGATGATCAATTAAGACTTTTCGCACTCGTCTTCGTTAGAATAGCTCATTACAAGCAACTTTTAAGCTTCAACATTGAAGCCTGCACCTGTGGAGTTATCTAGCGCTTTTTTTACTTTTTTGGGATATAAAGAGTAGTACTGTCTACTTATTGACTTCAGGAACTTGAACTCCGATATATATTCTCGCAATGGACGTATAAGGCAGATGATTATTTGAGTAAGATAGTAGCGCGCCGCGCCATCAATCATTACAAAGGCACTACTCTGTTTCGGAGCAAACTCCCTGACCATCTCTACTCGGGACTCTCTTGTAATTTTCGAACATGTTCCAAGGAATTAGCTAAATCATGCCATTAGGCGAAGATAGAAAAGAGGGGCTAATTTGCTGAAATTTACCACGGTTATTCAAGCGATTGAAAGCCGGCAGTGTTCTGTGTCTCTAGGTGCAAATCTCTATGTTAGGCGCGTTCTAGATCCAATACCATTATTGAGTTTTTTTTACCCGCGATCGAAATAGTTTTTTTAACTTGCCCTTTTGAACAGTATATGAGCACTGGCAACTGTCAGAATATATGTAGAATACATAAGCAGTTGATTAAGATATCTTGACCGGTTTTATCAGTATTTTCCGTGCCTGGATCATTAATGGAAACGCGAAATACTTTCGAATCCCTTTAAAAATCTGACAGAACTCTATTGTTAGGCTACATACAAATACAAGTGCATTCGGAGTGCTATGTAGTTGCCTGGCAGATAACCAGAAACTTTGAATATAATGCATGATATTAACATTTCTTCAGTACATTGTAAATACTTGAAATATACGCGTTCTCCATTAGAAGCCCATTCGAGAACTCTCTCGAGGTCCTAATCCTATCGCGTAAGGAAAATTCCGTGGGCGGGGCGTGCGCAGAGGTCCTCTATCGCTTCCTATCAATTGGCCTAGGGCTGTGACCCGTCGGGCAGATATATTGGGAGGAACGACTAACTGAAATTTCCGCAATTTATTCACTCCACTGACTCTACTTCATCAATCCGTGAAATATTTCGCATCATTACCAGCACCAGTTGACTTGAGCCTTCTAATTCACAATCAGTGGCCAATAAAACCATTTTGTGTTAACCTAGCCTTTGTACTACCCTGTGCGATAACCTGATAGTGACACTGATCTTCAAGTCATTCCCATAACTACCGTCTATAATGCCCATTAGTTTCGAGGCTAAAGTTTCTGGATCCACGACTCGTTTCTAAGATCAACATCGACAATGCCAAACTCATATTCTTCGGACAAAGGTAAACCTGACATTCCTATCTCAGTGCCTACTAGCTATGCCTCTACGACGCCATCACCGCTCACCGCGCCTCCTTTAACTCAACTTGAACAACCTACGACAGGATTCAAGAGTAATGAGGACTCACCTGCTGATAGCTCGCCACAGGTTTCCATGGGATACTGGAATCCTGGTATGGATAATTCGCAACAGGCGATCCTAAGCGAAGAGGCACTACTTTTACACACCAAGGATTTGTTCGACGATATTCCGGATGACTTCTATGGTGGGGAAGATTTTTCATTTCCATGTAATGACCAGGCCAAGCCCAAGGAGGTGGATATCCAACAACCAGACCAAGATGAAGCTGTCGAATCTCTTGGCTCCCCGACAAGCTATATGACCATCTATGGAAATCATTTTAAAGGCCCTCAGTCGAGCTCTGGCAGAGGAAAAAGTACGGCCACGAATAATTCTCCGTTAGTGCCCAAACGTGGCCGCTCCCCCACCATTCTAGAGGCGGCCGCTATGGCTGCCGACATTCTTGCGAATGAAAGTAACTCTTCTGGAACTACGAAGAAGCCCCGACCATGTGACTCCTGTCGTCGAAGAAAGGCTCGATGTATCATGCTTCCTAGCGACACTGGTAGATGCTTGCACTGCGAAGTAAAGAAGCAGCCATGCACTTTCTTGGAAGCGCCAGTGAGAAGAAACCGAGCGAAGAAGAATTCGATTCCGCAGGCCCCGCAAAGTACAGCACCAGTATCGACTGATCCACTTATTGCAACGGAGGGTTCTCTAGGCGAAGCCGAGGGTGAACGAAGAATGTCAAACGAAGTTATAACTGCACCTAGGTTACGATATGAGGATTACGCGACACTAGGAGGGCACACGTTACTCAAAAAAGCTCTGTCTTTGCAGTATCCTCGCTCATCGTATTATATTGGCCCTACCTCCGTGTTTGACACCAAGCTTCTTGAGGCGACTCCATTGGACAATCAAGGTCGGGCTCTTCTTGTGGGAGATATTGAACTACGCAAAGTATCAAATGATGTCATGTTCTCACTCAAAAATGACTACAGCGAAGCACTCTATGAGCGGAGTATTCAAAATGTAGACGCCGTTGAACAGCTTGTCGCTCCACATGGTCGTACACTTATTGACTTGTATTTCAGGATTGTCCACCCATGTTTTCCTATCCTTCACAAAAAAGTCTTCCTAGAAAAATACAAGCGCACGCACCGTGAATTTATGGCTCCGCTACTGGCAGCTGTCTATATATTAGCACTGAATTGGTGGAATTATGATCCAGCCTTGTCATCTTTGCCTCGGCCGGATGTGGACGCTTTGTTCAAGCTAGGAATTCACACATTTTCGGATGCCTTGGACAGGCCAAAACTTTCTAGCGTTCAAGCAGGCTTATTGTTGTTACAATGTCAGCCAAATCATAACAGAAGCTGGATGCTATGCTCTCAAGTAGTAGCAGTAACGGAAGAACTAGGGATTGGCTTAGATAGTGGAAAATGGAGACTGCCTCAGTGGGAGCGTGGTCTTAGACGAAGACTAGCTTGGGCAGTGTGGCTTCAAGACAAATGGTTATCTTTATCAGAAGCTCGTCCATCTCATATCGACAGATTGCGAACTTGGCACATCAAACATGCAACCGCGGATGATTTCCCAGAACGCCATGAAATGGATCAAGAAGGAAGTGCCGAAGTTGAAACAGGACGCATACTATTTACGGAGTTCATCATGCTTACTGAAATCATTGAAGACATGACCGATAACTTATTCACGGTACGGAGTACTCGATTGTTAGTACAGACAGAAAAAATTCTGGAGGAAATTAAACCTCTGCAGATCCGGCTTCGAAACTGGTACCACAATCTGCCTCCTCAACTGAGCATGAGTGTTTCAAGGCCACGAAAGCTTTCATCGAATGGATATCTACATCTTGCCTATTTTGCGACCGAGATAACTCTTCATCGGCGCATCATAAAGTCGTTGACGGACAAATCTCCAGCTGTGCTACTTAATATCTGCCGGGAAGCAGCTAAACAGCGATTGATAGCAGCTATAGACTTTGTGCGTAACCTGAGGCCTGAACATCTACAAGCATTCTGGTACAGCTCTTCAGCCAACAACTTTGCTCTCATTGGATCGTTTGCTGCGCTATTGCATGTAACCGCGAAGACGCCTGAAGAAGCACTTTTTTACAAGACCAAGGTGAGAGACTATAGGTGGATACTAAGAGTGAGTGCTAGTGGATTTGAGCCCATGGCAGAAGCAATGCGACTGCTAGATATTGTGCTCTGTAGAGTCCCTCAGTTGCTGGATGATGAGGCCGACCCCAACAATCCGCCACCATCCGAAAAGCCCGATGTACCCCAAGTACAGCCAACTCCTATCAACGATGATGATGAAGGAGATGGAGAAGAAGACTTTACAAATGAAACACCCCGTTACGAAGGGCCTCTTGAGGAGCAGCAGGAAGATCAACACAAGAGCGACTTTTCACTTCTCTCTGCAATTGGAAGTCTGAAGCACGAGATTGAACTGCAAGATACAGAAGAAGAGAATGAGGCAAAGAAGCAAAAGACGGAAGTCTAATTATTTATTCGTTATGTACAGATGATATAAAGGGCGAGCGTCCAGTGAAAAATAAAGTAAATAATATGCCAAAAGAACCGGTAGCGAGTTGCCTTCCTTATAGGAATTTTGACGTTCGTGTCTGACTCTCAGTACCAGTCTGCGTGGGAGTGGTAGCCACTGGAACGGGTGCTTCTATTTCTTCTGATTTCGTCTCTACCACTGCAGGCTGATTCGGCTCTGGATTTGTGACCATCCATTCACTTTCTGCCTGTTCAATATCTTTAATGAGCTCTTCCAGACTTTTGTCAGAATCACTGCTGTTCAGTGCCTCAATCTCTTTCTTCACGTCGAAAACCTCACCGGCCTCTAGTCGGCGAATCACTTCGCGTAGTGCCGCCTTCTTGCTCTCGTAGTTGCGTGTCAAACTGTCGTATTCCTGCTGGTATGCTGCTACACGAATAAGGGCCGAGGAAATGAGAGATACTAGGATAAGTAACGGAACCATGGGATTTCGCACCTTGGTTCGGAATGTTGATTTCTTGAAAGGCGCAGCGGCCAGCTCAGAAGACATGAGCTGAGGCTTCGGATCCCCATGGAGGATTCGAGTTGCCGGCCGGGTATGTAAATATCTTCGAAAGCCGGTACACACTACCCGGCGCCCGGGTAGGCGCATTAACGTCGGGACTGTAGCCGATCGGATTGAGTTGAACATTATCATCCAGTTTGAAGTAAGCGGCGGAAATTTCAATTTTGGCGTTTTGTGTTTTAAATTTTTTTTGTGTTCAATCTTCAAATCCTCTGACTTGTCCGAAACAACCCTATGGAGCTATCCTGACCTTCGCTTACTTTCTTTGTCTACATCACCAATTATCAAGCATTATAATAGGTCCGAATCACATAGTTTTGCTGCCATCTCAGTGACATGGCCAGGTTTACTATCCCGCCCCTCACGAGGGTGCTTCTTCTGCTGTTGATTGTTCTATCTTCAGTTGTCGCCATACTCAGATACTACACTTATATCCTTCTCATGGCGGAGGCCACGCGCAAAGAAATGGAGCTTGCTAACGCTGCCGCCGCTGCCGTCGAGCAAGGTCTTACGCCCGAACCTAAGCAAGTTTTCAACGTGCCCCAGCCCAGCGATCTGTTCGTGCCTTATCTAACAATCGTCCCGGGTCTCTCGACCATGTATCCATGGGTACTTTTCACAGCATCCTTTGTGGAGGGCAATGTGTTGTCATTTGTGTTTACGGGATCTGTTCTGCTATATTCAGGCCGGTATTGCGAACATATTTGGGGGATGGCTGAACTGGCACGGTTCGTCGGTCTTAACACTATTATACCTAATATTGTGTCAACGCTAGTCTATATGGCTACCTTTAGTACTCATGGAGCAATTGACTCGTCTACTGGCGACTCTATTCCACCTGAAACGATATCTGGTGCTGTCGCCCTCATTAGTGGCTTTTTTGTCGCCTTCAAGCAAATGGTACCTGAACACACTGTGATCCTGTTTCGAGGCGCCATCAAGATCCGCGTCGCCCGACTTCCTGCCATTTTTCTTTGCATTTATACACTATTCGGAATCCTGTTTCGTTCAGAGGTTCATACTGTACAGGCCTGGGCTGGCTTTTTTGTATCATGGATCTATTTACGATTTTTTAGAATCTCATATGTTGATCCCCTACTTCCATTCTCAGCTAACAGTGGATCCAAGGTGGTCAGTGGTACTTCCAGTCCTAGCTCCTTGGGTGCCAGTTCCAGCAATAACGCGTTTGGCGCAAGTCCAGGGCCCGCAAGCAGTGGAGCACAGGCTGGAATTAAGGTAAAAGGCGATCTTAGCGACAACTTTTCCCTTGCTCAGTTTTTTCCGGAGCCTTTGGCTACAGCTGTCTCGTTTGTGTCAACCCGGGTGTTTAGTGTTCTCGTCATATTGCGAGTATGCAGTCAATTTGACCCGAATGAAATAGATGCCGCCAACCTCCGGGCGGCACATCGTGCTTCAGGCGGAAGCTATGTGATGAGCAATAGCAATTACCATTTCATGAGGTCGTTCGGAAGTTCATCTCATGGCAACGGCCTGAATAACAATACTCATAATTATTTGGAGCCTCGCTCAACGCGAGCAGAGGCCGAACGTCGACGTGCGTTTGCCTTGAGGGTTCTGGATGACCAAGTGAGCCGCAACGCTGTTCCTAAACCTACGGGGAACACTGCAGAAGGTCCCAGCGAAAATTCCCTGGAGGACGGCAGCGACGCGAAAACGGTGTCGACACCAGACCTTAAAATGCCGAACCGTGCAGTGCTGCCGCCAGCGCGAGTGAACTAAACTACAGTGCAGCATAAATATTTCTATTGATTTTGTTTGTTTTTCGTTTCTTCGTACATACATGAATGTAATTTTGCTATCCCATGTAGAAAGACGCGTCACGTCCCCTATCATACAAAACTTGGACCCAAACCATTGATATCTCGATATCATTGCTAACTTCAAGTGGCTCGGCTTTGCCTACATAGGTACGGAATTACACCATTCTTCGAAACAGAGTATCACTCTCCCTTGATCAACTGACTGTTCGTCGGCATGTCGTTCACGTTGCTATACTTCGGCCCATTGGGCGATCTGACAGGCCGCCAAATGGAGCATGTGGACATTCTTCAATTGCGAGAAGCTCTCCACAACAATGCCACACACCGTCCTGCCGCACCGGTGAACACGTCTACAACGAAGGGAAGTCCCCGAAAGCCGAGCGGTCTCAGTGTAGCCGAGCTTTTCGCTTGGATTTCCCTAACCTATGGTGAGAGTGCAGCAGGCCTGTTAGCCAGTTGCGCAGTTTCGATCAATATGGAGTATTTGGAAGACGAAGAAGCTGGCAACGCTGGTGAGCCAAGTAGAGCCGAAGTTATCCACGTAGGAGACGAGGTTGCTTTAATTCCGCCAGTGTCGTCAGGCTGAGAAATTGAAAGGCTCTCTCAATGGGCTACGCTAGCTTAGTTATCCGCTCCACTACGGTGAACGGTTACGAGAAGGCAATGGAGTCTCTTGTGAGAACACATCTTATTCTTAAAACTCTTCATAGCAGCTCATATAGCCCATTGCCGACTGTTGGAACTTTAGCAAATAATTATTTCGTGACGCTTTTTCTGTTCCATTCCTTGCTATGCCCTCGTCATAAGCAGCATGGAGGTATTTTTTTTCTTTACATTTCCTCCTATAAATAACATTTGAAACTGAATTCCCATACCTTCCCTCCACCACTATCTTTTATAGTTCAAAATCTCTTGCGTATCTATCCTTGCAAACAACTCAAATTCAAGCTCAATTCTTATTGAAAAGTCAGCGTCCTGCTCATGTCTGTAAGTACACCCGCTTGTCCTACCGGTTTTGTCTTGCATGCAGGGCTAACAACCCCAGCGACGACCCCTTCACCACGACACCCCGGCGCTAGGCTCTATTGCCCGCACGGCGGCCACCATGCCTGATGGCGTCTCCAATGACTCTACATTGACAACCACCATGCTTCGGCCTGGTCCGTACTTGCAATCTAGCTCGTCCGCCGCCTCCTCGGTCTCCACACTGAACCCTCAGCCCGCATGGGGTGCGGCACAAAGTCGCAATGATTCACCAACTGATGGTTCACCATCTCCTGCTCCCTCAACTAATGGTGTTGGATCAAAAAATGGTTTTGTCCCCCTCATTCAATCTCCATCCCAGGCCGCCGAGCGCCTGAATCTTTCAGGACGAGTAATCAATGTACTCTCTAATTTGCCGCATGCTGTTGTACACACCGGCGACCAACAATTCGACATTAGACATCGACGTGGTAACTCAGCCCTATACTCAGCACTTTCTTTCATCAAACAGCAGACAGAGTGGGAAAGCTTAGTCGTAGCATGGACTGGTGAAATTGAAACCACAACTGATCCTGCTGATAACATACCCCAAGATGATGTTGAAGATTTGACTCCAGAAAAAATGGATGAGCTTGAGGGAAAACTTCAGGCAGCATCAAAAGAGTATGGAGAGGTGCACCCTGTGTGGCTTCTTGGTAAGAACCAATCTCGATGGAGAGAGTACGCCGAATCTATCATTTGGCCGATTCTTCACTACATTCAGGGAGAGCCAACGGATGGCCGTCAAGAGAAAGAGTGGTGGTGCGACTATGTGACTCTCAATGAGGCCTACGCAGAAAAGATTATTTCCATTTACAAGCCTGGAGATATCATTTGGATTCACGACTACTATTTATTTTTGCTACCTCAAATTTTGAGAATGAAGCTCCCCAGTGCATACATTGGTGTGTTCTTGCACTCCCCCTTCCCTTCCTCAGAGTACTTTCGCTGCCTCCCAAAGCGTAAAGAGCTCCTCGAAGGTGTTCTAGGAGCAAATCTCGTCGCATGCCAGTCATATGCTTTTGCTAGACACTTTATTTCATCTTGCGCTCGCCTGCTTGGTGTGGAGACCGCTCCAACCTACATTAGTGCCTACGGAATTCACGTGACGGTGGACACGATTCCCATTGGCATTGATACTGTTGCCGTCGAAAAGGATGCATTCGAGCCAAGCGTGGATGAAAAGGTGAAGGCTCTGCGAATGCTCTATCCCGATCGTAAAATCATTATCGGAAGGGACCGTTTGGACTCTGTACGTGGTGTTGTGCAAAAGCTTTACGCATTCGAAATGTTTCTCAACCTCTATCCAGAGTGGATTGAGAAGGTGGTCCTTATTCAAGTGACCTCCCCAGCCTATGCAAATACCGCAAAAACCGAGAAAAAGATCTCAGAAATGGTTGCTCATATTAACGGAAAGTACGGAGGTCTGCACTTTGCGCCTGTACAGCACTTTCCTAGGCATATTGCAAGAGATGAGTACTTTGCATTACTCAGAGTTGCCGATTTGGGATTAATTACTTCTGTGCGAGATGGAATGAATACAACGTCACTAGAATTTGTGGTTTGCCAGAAAGAAAGCAACTCGCCTTTGGTCTTATCAGAATTCACCGGCACGGCCGGAACGTTGGTGGATGCAATGCAGGTAAATCCGTGGGATTCCGTTGGTGTCGCGCATACTATTCACCAGTGTTTGCAACAGGACAAGAGCCAGAATGCTGCCATCGAGAAAAAACTTTACAATACGGTTACAGTCAACACTGTGCAGAATTGGGTGCATCGATTTCTATCCCGTATTGTGCGTAATTTAGAAAGCCACGATCAAACTCACATGACACCAACTTTAGACCGAGCGCTCTTGTTTCACAAGTATACCAATGCCCAACGTCGACTGTTTCTTTTTGATTACGATGGTACGCTAACACCTATTGTGCGTGACCCTGCTGCCGCTATTCCCACTGCCAGGCTGCACAATACCCTCTTAAAACTCACAAGCGATCCACGTAACACTGTGTGGATTATTTCTGGTCGTGATGGCGAGTTTTTGGATAAGTGGCTAGGTGATAACAAGCAGATTGGATTTTCTGCCGAGCACGGATGTTTCATAAAACCAGTGGGTAGTACCGAGTGGACCAACCTTGCTGAACAAGTAGACATGTCATGGCAGGAAGGTGTGAAGGAAGTTTTCAATTACTACACTGAACGCACGCAAGGTTCCTCCATTGAATACAAGCGTGCAGCACTCACGTGGCATTACCGACGAGCCGACCCTGAGTTTGGAGCTTTCCAGGCGCGAGAATGCCGCAACCATCTTGAGCAGACCGTCGCACAGCAGTACGAAATAGAAGTGATGGCCGGTAAGGCCAATTTAGAAGTACGCCCTCGCAAGTTCAACAAGGGTGAAATTGTTAAGAGCATTATTGAGGAGTTTGGCGACAACCGACCCGAATTTATAATCTGCCTGGGCGATGACGCTACCGACGAAGACATGTTTAAAGCCTTACACCGATCTGTTGCGCACAAGGAAGGCCGACATAATAACGAAGATTCCGACATTTCAGTCAAGGAAATCGAGAGTCTCAAGCTGGCAGATAGCACGGCAACCGAAAAGGTGGCCTACGAGCGCAGTGCGGATGGCTTGTTCCCTGTGACAGTTGGCCCTGCTAACAAGCTTACCACTGCTACCTGGCACTTGATAGATCCAGCTGCTGTTCTTGATACCCTGAGCGTTTTGACTGGTGGTATGGAATTGTCAGAGGTTACTGGTTATCTGAATCTTGACTCGCAGGGAAAAATACGCCCCATGAAGTAAGGCGATGTAGGCCTATTTTTAACGCCAACGGTGAAATTAGGTGTAGTTTTTATTTAGATTTCGAAGTTACGTTTGACTAGGGAACCGTAACGAGCAGTTGTTCTCGTTGTTTGCGAGTCTTTCCCTTGTGTCTTTATGTAACTCGTTATATTATATAGTTAACAAATTATGTTTTTTTGGTATTATGTTAATTAGCCATAATTACACAGTTACAAGATTAATAAACCGTGATAATTTCTATGCTGATACCTGCCATTAGCTTCTCTCAACTAGTTCATTACTGATAGTGCGTAACCACTGGTGGTGGACCATAGTTATAGTTGGGGATAAACGGCTCTTTCTCAGGCTCCCTTTTCTTCGTGGTAGAACCGCAGCAGATAGTGAGTAGCCACCAAACTGTCGCAAACAAGGCGCCGATGGTGGCGCCCCAAGAAATACCAAGTGTGGTGGAGTTGAGACTAGCCACAATTCCAAGGTCCTTGGAATTGTTGTTGAAGGCAGACTTTAAGACTATGAAGACGGACGATGTGGCGGCGCTGGCAATGAGACTGAGAATGAAAGCCATCAGGCTGATAAGTGCAGCGCAGCAAGAGGCCATTCGTGAGTGAAATGTGAAAAAGCCAGTGATGAAAGTCAGGCCCAGGAAAACAGCACTAGCAATGTAGGCTATGAAGGCAACTTTGGAGACAACTCGGATCTTATTGTTTTCTCTTGTGACAGTTGTTGGAAGTTGTACTTTGACGTTGGTTCCGTTCAGCGAGTCTTGCAAAACCGACTGAGTATCAAACCAGTAAGCGGCCTTCGCCTTTGAGCATTCGGAGAAGTCGATACTCTTGTTATTCCACGATCCCTCGCAATGGCCCCACAGTCCCGCCGTGTACACTTCCTGAAAGCCGTACTTGGAGAGCTTCTTTTGAATGCTGGAGTCGACGAGGGTTGTCGAGAACCCCGAGTTTGTGAGTGATGAGGCGTTAAAGGCCTTCTTTGTGATCCCCGTCACGTCCAGGCGCAGGAAGTAAAGGTTCCAGGCCGGAGCGCCGGAGCGCGCATTCGAGACAAGCACGACGGCCGTTAGGACGAGAGACGCGAGGGTCATGAGGAAAGGCAGGCAAAGGATGATACACGTTCTTCCGCCAGCCATTATGATGATTGTTTGAAAAATACGTAGACGTAATATGGCGATACCGAAATCGAATAGTTTTTTTGTCTTTAAGTGCAATTAGAGGTTCTTTTGTACCTTGCTGGAGGCTGCTTTGCTTCATTTGCAGCATTACAATATTTGCCATATTTACAGTGTTCGCGACAGCGTTTTTGCTTCAATTGACAGTTTGAAACTTTGTGTGAGCAGCTCAGCCCTGCCAACTCTCAGCCACTCGTTGCTATTTGTGTCTTTGGGAGGTGCAACTTCCCAGTTTGTCGCCGTGTGTCACAAACAGACCATGTATTATCACTATACTAATTACTTTTACATACCCCACGCTCATCACCACTCATCATCGTCAGAATACGGCGGAATCACCGACAACTTGCTAGGCGCGGCTAAACTCAGCAGCAGCGAGTGTGTCGATGACACAGGCGACTTTTCAAACGCACTCAGAGGCTCCTCCCAAGCAAGGTGATCGGTGGGCACTTCATTTAACACAGCACCAACACCAGCACCTGGAGTGTACGCACCGGTAGGGTACACAGAACTGTAAGACCGGTGCATCGTATCTTCAAAGTCAAGCCTCGGCGCGTACATGTCAGACAAGGCAAACGCCGGCTCTGAGGTGCTGGGACGGCGCGGCTCTTCGTACACGTCTTGAGGTAGCTGCAGGAAGTGTTTGTGGGAGCGCATAGGCACTCTAGGATAAGAAGGAACTGAGCGAGGATCCAGAATGCTTTCTCGACGCATGTCATGTATGCCTAGCGCCGTATTGTACGGGATGTTACGGGTGCGAGGGGTGATGGATGGAGGGCAGGGTGCACGACGAGGGGGTGCAGTAAAGGGGCGCGGTCGGTCATGTTCGTAATATACATGGCGCTGTTGTTCGTTGGAGCTACGCCTGGAGCCGGAACTCGAGCTGGAGTGCGGACTTATTGCGCTGTCGATGACATCGAGGTGTGTGAGTAAATACTTGTCGGCAATGGGCTTGTCGAGTTTATTGCTGGTAGTCTTGGTGTGCTCTGGCGTTGGGCTCAGAACTCGTTTCGGATGACGAGATAACACAGCCGCTGTAGATTGTTCAGTGGTGAGTTTCTTTGACTTGCGCGAAGTGAAAAGTCGGGTAAGCCATCTTCTAAATCTAAGCACGCCTGATGCCTTTGACTCACTCCTGGGTGGTGGAATCTCAACTTGGGACGGAGGCTTAGCCTCGATACTTGTGTTCTGACTTTGAGAGCTTCCAGCGGTACCTGCAAGCGATATGTCAAGAACGGAGTCTTTCTCCTGTGTAAAGCTGAACACTGAAGAGTGATCTAGCATATTCTCATGACTAGAAATGTTTGAATAAGTGAGCTTTGTAGGCAACGTTGTCTCACTTTGGCTCGAAATCAACGAGTTTTCATGGTTGGTGCTATCATCAATCGTATTCAAGTCTTCTGCATTTCGAAATTTGGAGCTGCGAATAGAAAGATTGCGGCGAATCTGCCGTGCCTTGTTCAAGACCGAAGATAGGTACCTAACATCCTTTTCAGGTACAGGCGGCGGGATGGTCATATAAGACTCAAATTCTTTAAGTGTAGGGTCGTACAGCGACTCTTCAACATACGGGGGGTCTGTTGACACGTCCGAGTTGCTAATTCCCGTCCCATTAAATATCGAAGTGCTCGCCAGCTTTTTTTCAGTCTCTAGGTATTCCTGTAGCACTTTCTCCAAATTCTGGCTTGCCCGATTGCGCGAAGCATTAAGCGCTTCGGTATTTGACCAGGAGCCCAGATCAGTCTCACGTTCACCATTTGTTGGCTTCTCCTGTGCTTCTCTTCCCTCGTGCACGATAACCAAGATCTCGCTCGGGAGATAATTCTGTGCTACAACGTCCGTCACAAATAAGTAAAAAAGGTGTTGGATGCCCTCTGGAGTCCAATCCAGATCGCTGCAAGCACGCCGCGCTTCGTACCAAAGTTGGGCAGGGTTTACTCGTGACTTGTTCTGGTTGACCAAAGGGCGGGCATCCTGAAATTCCTCAACGTAACAAGATGACAGCGAACCCGAGCTAGATGTGTCTGCAAAAAAAGACCAGAAGTGTGAATCAGCCTTATTACGGAGGTGGTATTGGACTGTACGCAGATATGTTGCGATATTTTCAACGCGTGGAGGGCAGTCACCAATGGCACCTGTTGCAAAAGTTTTAAGACGGCCCGACAACTGTTGAATAAGCACCGAGTTGGGAGAAGTAGAATTGATTGTTGTTGTATCAAACTTGTCAGACTGCACAAAAGCGCTGCTTTCAAGTACCTTGATTTCCTTTGGCGACACGATGACTTTAATAAGATAGTCATTCAAATTCATGGGATGATTTTTCTGCTTGTAGTCTTTCACTTGCTGTTCGTTCTGTCGTACTTTCATCTGCATTTCCGCCATGTCGTTTTGGTGGTCGTGTAGTTGGTCCTGACTTTGCTTCACGTTCTGGAGCATATCTGCCCTTTCTTGAAACTGCTGGTATTGCAAGTAGTTTTGGAATGGCTGGCTTCCAAAGTCTTGTAGTAGGGAGTCACGCACAGCAGTTTCCTCGCTGGCCGGCCTTTCAATCCTTGGTCTCGTTTGCGTTTGAGGGCCATTTGCAGAAGTATCCAGCTTTAGATTGCTCGCTGAGTGAAAGGGTCTTTGCAAACTGCTTGGAGTAACTGTGGGCTGAGGTGCTTGTTTCCAAATCTTGGAAGGCTCGGCAAAGGAAATAGAACTAATAGGGATAGGCGCAATAATATTAGCACTTGTGTCAGGAGCAGATATTGAAGATGTAGGCCTATTATTAACTGGAGTTGAAGTTCGAGCAGGAGGAGTCTGCCTTCCGACTCTATTTGGTGGAAAAGTCGCGATCGAATATGGGCCATCCCTTTCACCAAAAGATCGAGCTCGAGCTTTTGGAGAAGAGTAATAGTCTTCTTGAATAGGAGATGACAAAGAGCGATGTCGGCTTGGCTGCTTTGCAGATAAATGTGCAGCTATCGGTGGGTATCTCGAGTGGCCACCTCTTGGTATCACCAACAAACTCGAGGTATCATCTGCACCTGAGTATATATAATTAGGTGGGAGCTGGTTTCTCTTCATGCTAATGCCGTAAAAAGTACCAAATTTTTGCAATTTTTTGGCAAAAAAAAGGGTGGCAATAGTGTTTATATAAAAGAAGCACCAGCGAAAGAGCACTTGGGCTCTATATCAGCGGGTAAATATCAGTAGCGCTTTTGGCATCTATAGCTCTTGTTATAAAGTCTAACGGTCATGATGATCCGTGCGTGTTCGGTTAAGGTGCTGTTGAGTTTGTGATCTGGTCCCAAAACTTGGTGATTTTTCAATAAGCCTCTATAGTGCTCTGGGAGCTGAAGTATAGCCTTCAACAGTGCATTAACTGTGCCGTAGAATGACACTTAACTCTAATTACTGTATATGTCACAGGTATGGTTAGAAGTATGTTGTAAAGCAAGAGTTTTCGATGATCTACTTACTTATTGCCTATGACACGCCTTAGTGATGGAAGCTGTCTTGCTAGAAATATATTTTTATCAGAAATGGCAAGCACAGATGAATAAAGTAGTCTGAGCGTACGTCACTTGCTCTATCAAAAGTTTCACCATTAATTAGAGCCACGACACACTTCTTCCTATTCTCTTCATGTTTAATAACGCCTTTAGGGCCTTGACACCTCTATTGACTAGAACTTGGAGTAACGGGCATACCACAATATAAGATGTCAGATTCTTTTAACGCATCCACGCGTAGCAAGTCACTTTGCTTCCAGACCGTGAAGTCCATACACTCTCTCTCCGCTGTACCATAGAAGATCTGAGATCTCACTTAACGTTTTCCCGTTTGTTGCATTATATGTTTTGTAGCATTTTAGGTTGTTTGTTTCCTCCCTTTTCTAGGCAAGTGGGAAACAAAAATCAAAAAAAATAAATAAAAAAAAATAAAAACTTGTCATTTGGCGTACCTTTTGACTTCCCTTTACTTTTTCTCGGTTTTACATTTTCATCTTCACGCAAAACTTCAACTCCAGTTTTTCACATCCTTAGCCGTTCTTCGTTTAGACGTTCCTGCTTTCTTGTCCAGCTCCTGTATCATGTCCTCTGCTGAGCCTTCGAACTCCGTTAATACTAACCACGCCCAAAACGCAAGCACCAACAACAACACGCGCTGGAAGAACTATAAACAAACAAAAAACAATATCAACGAAGCCACACCTGCCACAAAGGCTCCGCGCGACCACCAGCACACTCCTGTAGGGCCTCGAGGCACTACTACTGGAAAAGGGTATCACGATTCTACGCGTTTTGCGCCGCGATCTCACTCTCACCAGCCTGGAACTGCTACTCCGAACGCGCCAGGACAGCAAGCACCTCCCCAGCACCCTCGAGCCGCTTATTCCCAGCAGCGACGTGCGCGCCCTCGACGTTTTCAACAGTATCCTCGCAAGGCTGACGCCACTGAAGAGCTAACTTCTTCTTCTCCTGCTCCTCCTGCTCCTCCTGCTGGGCCTGCCGCTGTTGCGAGTACCTCCCAACAGGCTCCTGCTCCCTCCGGTGGCGTGAAGGATCACGATGTCGAGACTGCTCACCACACCAACGCTGTTTCTAGCCTAGGGCACGCAAAGCAGCAGAAAAAGAAGCGCAACGGTAAGCACAACAAGCGCAAGTCTGACGGGTCTGATGATGCGGTCGACGCGCTTGAGGTGGCGTCGCTATCTCTCTCTGTTACCAAGCACTTAGGAACACAGCAAATCAACGCGAAACTGGACGGTGGCGCTAGTGTTACCGTTAAGGACGTGCCTCACACTGTCCACACCATCCTTCCTGAATCTCATCTTGATTTTAACCCCGGTGATATTCGTGTTTCTCTGCCTGGCTCTGCCGCCACCACGGTAGTCGCCCCTGTCCCCGACGAACCCGTCTTGCTGCACAAGAAGACTCTGTCGTCTCTTTCCATGGCTGACTCGATTGTTTCGCGATCCCCTTCTCCCGCCCGCTCCCCTACCCTTTTGTCTCGCGATGTGTCCGTGACCCCACCTTTGATTGACCGTCAGATGGAGTCTGAACGCGTCAAGCAGGTCGAAAAAAAAAAGAGTAGTACTGTTATTGTTGATTCGTCTACGGTCAACAAGAACAAAGCTCCTCACTACCGCAACAGCCCAACTGGACCCGAGTACTATGGTTCCCAGTACCCTGTCTATCAGCCATATCCTAATGACCCTGCATTATACCCTGTTTCATATGATACTACGCCTGCATTAATGCCTTACCCATATATGGTGAACAACTCATTCCCTCCTCCTCCTCCTCACATGGTCGGCGGCCCCATGGGTTTTGCTCCTGACGAGGACAAGGGAATCGACGCTTCTCCCATGGTTATGGCACCTAATTATTTGCCTAATGTTCCTCCTGGGCCCCAGTACGGATATTATCCTTACGACCCCAACGGAGCCTACAGCTACCAGTACACACCGCCACCCTTTTAATTGATGATGTTGGCTGCTTTCCAGCCGTAATTTTATATTCCATCTCACCAAAACCCAAAACAAGTAGCTATTATTATCTAACAAGAGTTCTATTTATTTCATTTACATTGTCCTCCCCGTAAGCAGCTTCACGAACAAGGATAACCTTCATTGTCCCACTAGCATCTCGAACAAGGCCGCAACGCAGTCCTTCATCACCACGTGTAGCTAGGCATTTCCTTCACAGCGCTAAGAGTTGTCGTGCAATTTCGGTTATCGCGTTTTGCCTGATCTCGGTTCCGGTGGGCAAGGGCGGCACCTGTCTAGTGCTCCCAAAAAAAAAACCTAAATTTCCCCATTGTTTGCCACTGGGCCCTTTCATCCCCAAACTCCCTACGCAACGGGTTTATGAACAGATTGTTTTCCTCTTTTTTTTTAAGTCTTCTTTGTAGTAATCTCCATTCCAGAATATCAGGTCTTAACAATGGAGTCTCATAGTTCTGATATGCTTGCAGGCTGCAAGTCTGAGCATCCTCTACCAGGCGAAGTCTACATCGCTCGCATCAAGTATGGCGATAAGAAGTTCAGGCACTCTATTCCTCGCCCTCTATTGACCAAGGATGACCTGCCCTCAACAATTGCCTTTCTGCTAGGCATTCCTCTTGGTTCTTTTACCATTTCCCGTTTTTCCAAGACTGCAAGTTCCTGGGTTCCTTTGAATACTAATGCATCTTATCAGAAGCTTAACAGGGCTCTTACCGTAAAACGACGCCTGCAGCTTCTGGTCACTTCTATTCCACCTACTTTTTCCAGAGAATCGAGTGACGAGACTCTTGCTGGTTTCTCACATTTGATTGTGGATGAGCCCTTGGAGCAAGCTGAGGGTGGCGAGTCTAATTTGGCCGGGCCTCCACCACCCCCTCCGCCTCCGCCTCCTCCTCCTCGTGTGAGACAAACCATTTCGCCGCCTCCCGCTGCTGCAAATGCAAACCCGTTTGAGAATTTTTCTCCGGAACTTTTGTCCAAGCTTTGCTCTTATCTGTCAACCCATGAAGCCCTTATGACTGGTCTGGGCGATAATATTATGGCCAATAAGGCATTTACAGACAAGTTTGTGAATCAATTTCTTCAGAGTGCGTGGGAAAACTACATGAAGAGCGATGAGTTTAAAAACAAGGTCAAGGCTGAAGTTGAAAATCAAGCTGCAATTGTGGCCAAGGCTAAGAATATTCCTACTACTACCGACCTACTAGGATCGAGTATTTCAGAGAATTCCAAGAGTGCACCCAAGATCCCTGTGCTTGAGGCCAAAAAGCCCGCTACGTTCAAAAGCTGCTCTGTTTGCGGCAAGTTTTTACATCCACCCCACGGATACAGTTGCAAGACTTGCGACAGTTACTATTCTTGCGTGAGATGCTATGAGAGACGCTTTGCAGGTGGCTTTCACTATGACCACCCTTTCGACCCCGAACCATACACTGCCACCGAGTCTCCCAAAACTCATGACAAGGAAGTGCCTGCCCCCCGTTGCTCTTTGTCACGCCCTTTCGCCTTTTCTGCTTTGAAAGAGAAACTTTTGGTCCTTGCTAAGAAAGAAGAGATGCCAAATTCTGATCTCGGCTTGACCAGGTCTGATCTCATCACTCCAGAGTATGAACCCGTCCCTAAGTACGAGCCCAAATCTTCATCTGGGATTAGTTACATGCATCCTCCTCAGCATACAGCCCCTATTGTAACACAACCGGAGCCTCTGAAAGAAGATCCCTACGCGGAGCACTACACCTCTATCAACATTGGGCCTACGGCTATAGTCATCCCCCTTTTGAGTAATTCAATGACTACCATTGTTGCTGTCCGCGTTGTCAATGAAACCGAAAATACGTGGCCTGTAGGAAGTCTTGTGCGCTCTAGCTTGACTCTGTTCGGCGAAACATCATCGGCATCCCTCGTTGTTGGACCTCAGGAATTTCATTCTTTTACTGTGATTTTTGAAGGTACACTTACACAGCGGCAGCTTAACAGCGCCGACTGGACAATTTTGGTACCAAAGAGAAGAGGCGCTGTTGCTGAGATTGTTAAACCAGGGGCAGAGTCTCGTGAACCTGCTTCAAAGTCAGCAATTGATTCAGTGGTTGAACAGGATAAGTCAAAGCTGGACAACACAGCTCCTAGTATTAATACCGTGATTGAAGATGAAACGGCTTTTTCGAAGTCGACTAATGCATGCGATGTGGTTAAAGATGAACCCTCTCCAGAATGCGATAATGTGGTTGAAAATGACAAGCCTTCTGCTGGACCTTCTGTCTGCCCATATTCCGCTGAATCTAACAAAGGCATCGTAATTGAAGATGATGAGCCTTCTGATAGGCCTTTTGTTAGCCCATATTGTGCTGAACCTAAAGATGATATTAAGGATATTGGACCCCATGATGACACCATTACCGAACTGGACACCAGTTGCATTAGTGCTGAAGAAACTGTGCATCTTAGTACTGCCTGGAGTGAGAGCAAGGACGACGACAACGAGTCTTGGGGTTTGGACGAAGATGAGAGATTCCCGGATAGTGATTACGATTTCATTACTGAGGATGATCGCAACTAAAGAGTTGCCGTTTTGCGATGCGCAAATCAAAACGAGAATGGGAGTTCTATAATTTTTACCTTTGCTTTGGTAATAAGCAGGCTTTTAGGTTGGTGTTTTTTTTTATTAGTATTATTTTCCAAATGACGGTGTTATATTGTATTGAATATATTGTTTCGATTTCCGTGGGCCTTGTTTGTGATGCAATCACCAAGTCTGGCAAAGGAGTGCCCTAGCCCTGTTTTGTGGCGACTTTTGGTCTGTAGCGTGCTGAGTCAGCGCTTTTTCCGCCTTTTAACGCACGAACCACCCACAGTGTATTGCAGACCGACCACCAACGCACCATAAACAAACACCTACGCTCGGTTCTTGTTCAACCCCTCTCACACCATATCCCCTCTCGCACCATATCTAAGAGCAGTCTGCATTCCAGCTCTTTAGATCGCTCCACGAACAACACCAGAGCTTCCCTCCCACAAAACAAGCTCTTCAGTAATAAATAATACCCTAAGCATGGTGAGTTTGATGGCATACACATAGATTTGGACTAACAATATCTGTAGCTCAAAATCTGGAGTCTCAAGAAACAACAAGCAGAAGCTGCTGCCGCAGCAGGTAGTGGCGAAGGTTCTAGCGGCACGGTCACTCCACGCAAGAAGCGAGTTACGGGCGCCCAGCTGCGAGTTCAAAAGGACCTGTCCGACCTGTCACTCCCGTCGACGATGGAACTGCGATACCCCGACCCGAACGACATTATGAACTTTGAAGTCATCATCACGCCCGACGAGGGCATGTACTACGGCGGCCAGTTCCGCTTCTCCTTCGCGGTGGACCAGAACTTCCCGCACGAACCGCCAAAGGTCAAGTGCCTGCAAAAGATATACCACCCCAACATTGATCTGCAGGGCAACGTGTGTCTGAACATTCTGAGGGAGGACTGGAAGCCCGTGCTCAATATCGACAGCGTGCTGGTGGGCCTGCAGTTCTTGTTTTTGGAGCCCAACTCGGTTGACCCGCTCAACAAGGACGCCGCCGTGCAGCTTCAGGAAAATAGAGACATGTTTAGAAAGCTGGTGAAGACGTCAATGAGAGGGGGATATGTTGGGTCGGAGGCTTTTGATAACGTTATGGCTAAATAGAGCGCAAGTAGCATTGTAATTAACTTGGATTCTACATACATAAATGGGCACACGACCTCCAAAGTAAATGCGTAGAATGCATACAAAAAAGCTACATCAAGATGAGTGCTGAGGGCCTTGATAGTCTAAGCGCCAAACAAGAAAATTCGTCAAGAAAAAATATATATTGGAATAGATCATAAAAACATTAATAAATAGGGTGAAATCGCTAATTCACTTCATGGAACAATATACACAGGAAACCCCAGGCAACATTTTTAAAATGGGATAGAAAACAAAAAACAAAGGGGAAAGCAAGTCAAAACGTCCAGGAACAAGAAATCAAGAGATTTAGTTGTTCTCAGGTCTGAGCTTGCGGACCTCCTTGCCGACTCTCCAGATCTCGAGATCGCGGATCTCCTGCAGCTCGAGCTCGAACTTGGCACGGTAGTCGGGCTGGGAGTTGAACTCAAGAGAGCGCTTGGTCTCAGAACCGTCAACGACAGCGTCGTAGAGCTGGTTGAAGACAGGCTTGAGGGCATCCTTGAATCTGGGAGACCAGTCAAGAGCACCACGACGAGCAGTAGTGGAGCAGGCATCATACATGTAGTCCATGCCGTACTTGCCAATCAGAGGGTAGAGAGATTGAGTGGCCTCCTCGACGGTCTCGTTGAAAGCCTCAGAGGGAGAGTGGCCGCGCTCACGGAGGACCTCGTATTGAGCAAGGAACATACCGTGGATACCACCCATAAGGCAGCCACGCTCACCGTAAAGATCAGAGCGGACCTCCTTCTCAAAGGTGGTCTGGTAAACGTAACCGGAGCCAACGGCGACGGCGAGAGCAATAGCACGCTCCTCGGCCTTGCCAGTGACGTCCTGCCAGACGGCGTAGGAAGAGTTAATACCACGGCCCTCCTTGAACAGAGAGCGGACAGTGCGGCCAGAGCCCTTGGGAGCGACAAGGATGACGTCAATGTCAGAGGGGGTCTCGACCTTGGTAAGATCCTTGAAGACGGGGGAGAAACCGTGGGAGAAGTAGAGGGTCTTGCCCTTGGTAAGAAGGGGCTTGATGTGGGGCCAAGTCTCGGACTGGGCAGCATCGGAGAGAAGGTTCATGACAATGGTACCCTTGGTGATGGCGGTGTCGACATCAAAGAGGTTCTCACCGGGGACCCATCCGTCCTCCTGGGCGGCCTTCCAGGAAGCACCATCCTTTCTAACACCGATAATGACGTTGAGGCCATTGTCTCTCAAGTTGAGACCCTGACCGTATCCCTGGGAACCGTAGCCAATGAGTGCGAGGGTGTCGTTCTTGAAGTAGTCAAGGAGCTTCTCACGGGGCCAGTCGGCACGCTCGTGGACAATCTCCTCGGTGCCACCAAAGTTGATGGTCTTGACACCACGGGTCATCATGGGGACAGCGGCGGCTCTAGAAACAGGGCGCGAGGCAGCGGTAGCCAGGGCAGCGAAGGCGCGCTTCTGGGCGGCAGATCGGACGACGGTGCGGGCACCGGCGGTTCTAAGGAGTCTCAGGGCAGCTCTTGAAGACATGGTTGCGTATGTGTGGTATAAGCAAATGATTGATAAAGTTATAAAAAAAGGGAGAGGGAACTGAGGAGGAAACGGTGGTTTTTATAGGAATCGATGCGGAGGAGGAGGTCTCGGTGAAATTTCACGATTGAGTCATTGCAAGCGATTCGACGAGAGCGGTCGAGGCCGAAAAAGGACGCGATGTCAGCGAAAACGGGCGATTTGACAGAGGCCCAGAGGGCAGAGACAGGGTAACCCAAGGGTGAGTCGTTGTTGTGGAAACGCTTGTTTGGGAAATGATAAACAACCTTTTTGGTGTTGTGCTTTTTAGGACGAAACCCGCTGGACTCACGACTCTTCAACCACCAGGAAGAAAGAACAAGTGCCACGACCACCAGAAACAACACCGAGCGCCAGCCAGCAGCAGCTCAAAGCGAAGCAAACAACCCAGCAGTCTTGACGCCATATCGCTACAGTTGCAATTACTCCAGTGGCATTGCTGCCAGTCCTGAATCTCACGCACTGATCACATCACGATCACAACATCTCCAAGTCGATAGCATTTGAAATCCCATCCTACAATGTCGACTATTGAATCACCCCTCTCTTCAGAGGGCGAGCATCCTGTAGACTTGTCTACACCCCAAAAAAACAGGTATTTACTATTCCATGCCTCGCGATCCGTCTAACTCCTTAGTGTCTCTCTAAAGGTCGGCATGATTGGCGATGCCCAGATCGGTAAAACGTCTCTCATGGTGAAATACGTCGAGGGATCCTTTGATGAAGACTACATCCAGACGCTAGGCGTCAACTTCATGGAGAAAGCCATTTCTATCCGAAACACGGAAATCACCTTTTCGATATGGGATCTCGGTGGCCAACGCGAGTTTGTCAACATGCTACCGTTGGTCTCAAACGACGCAGTTGCCATTTTGTTCATGTTTGATCTCACGCGCAAATCGACTCTCAACAGCGTTAAAGAATGGTACCGACAAGCCCGTGGATTCAACAAGGTGAGTAGTGATTTTTGGTGTCTGATCTAATGCTAACTAAGCAGACCGCCATCCCTTTCTTGGTAGGAACCAAGTTTGATCTGTTTGCGAACCTCCCTGAAGAAGACCAAGAGGAAATTTCGCGCCAGGCCAAACGGTTTGCCAAGGCCATGAAAGCCAGCCTCATCTTCTGCTCAACGAGCCATTCCATTAACGTTCAAAAGATTTTCAAAATCGTTCTGTCCAAGGCGTTTGACCTGAAGCTCACGCTGCCTGAAATCACAAACACTGGAGAGCCCTTGATGATCTACCAGCAGTGGTAAAAAAGACTTTTTTATTATGAATAACGCGTGTATCCTTTTCTTCTGTCTCTTTTTGGTGTATTCTTTCTTATAACACTCCCTTTCAATTGCATTTATTTATACAGATGTTTATTTTATCAGCCTCGCGTTTTTCCTTACCCTGAGATCGTTGGGACCTAAAAAAGTTTTTCAATTTTTTTGAAATTTTGATAATTTCACACAAACGCAAAATGGTCAAACGAGTAAGAGGAAGACAGGCTGAAGTGCTGCAGAAAAAGGCCAGGGCTCGTTTTGAAAAGGACGACGACTTGTCGAAATCGGCTTGGGCATCGCTGGATGCTGAAGGAGCTGACGAAGATCAGCACCACAACTGGGAGGAGGATGATGAGGTCGACTACGAATCCATGAAGAGGTCTTTTAAAGTGGCTGAGGAAGAGGTTGAGCGACTTCCAGTAAAGAGCGCGGATGGCCAGGTCCATAGAGTAATGGGCAAGAAGCAAGTTGCGCCCAAGAAACAGGAGAGCGAGGAGGAAGAGGAGAGCGAAGAGAGCGAAGAAGAAGCAAGCAGTGAGTCTGAAAATGAAGAGGAAGAACAGATGCCCGAGGAAGAGCAACTGCGACTTGCTCAGGAACAGATTGCAGATGCCGCCGAGCTTTTGGCTGAAGAACCCGAGGAGCACATTGGCAAGGTCCGGGAACTGCGAAACCTCATGAACAACTCTAAAGTGCTTGCAGTCAAGCATATCACGCTGCTCTCTCTTGTGCCGCTATTCAAAGATCTTATCCCCGGTTACCGTATTCGTCCTTTGACCGATGTCGAAAAGAAGGAAAAGGTGTCAAAGGATATTAAAAAGCTGCGAGAATTTGAAGAGACGCTAGTGATCAATTACAAAGAGTACGTTGACAGTCTAACCTACTACGCCAAAAAAGGCCGGTCTGCAAAACCAGGCTCTGAGAATTACGCGCTAGCCACAGCTTCTATCATGGCTAGTTGTGATCTTCTGGAGAGTGTTCCTCATTTTAACTTTCGCACTGAACTGATTCAGATCATTGTCGACAAGGTGTCGCGCAAAACCATCGACAAGCCATTTGTAAAAGCCATCTCGACAATCAAGGCCATTTTCACAGCTGACGAGGAAGGCCATGTCAGTTTCGAGGTCGTCAAGATCGTGGTCAAGATGGTCAAGGCGCGTAGTTACAAAGTGCACGAGTCTGTTATTGATTCACTGCTTTACCTGCGTCTGCTTACAGAACTGTCCGTCAAGGCTAGCATGGATGATGTAGATCGAGACAACACACCGAAAATCAAAAAGAAAGATAGAGTGCATCTTACAAAAAAACAGCGCAAGCAGCGGAAAGAGGAGAAGGCCATTGATGAGGAAATGAGAAAGGCAGAAACGGCCGTGTCAGCAGAAGAAAAAGAGCGTATCCAAGCCGAGACGTTAAAATTGGTGTTTATTTTATATTTCAACATCCTTAAGGACCGGTCGAATACTCTCATGGCCAGCACCCTAGAGGGCCTGGCAAAGTTTGCCCACTTGGTCAATGCTGATTTCTTTGGCGATTTGCTGGAAGTTCTCCGTGAACTCATTGTGGATCGCCACATGTGGGAGATTGATGGCGAGTTCAAGTTCAAGGAATCCATGACTCGCGAAGCGCTACTGTGCATCGTGACGGCATTTGCGCTGCTGACGGGCCAAATCGGCGAGTCCATGAACCTCGATCTTTCATTCTTCATCAACCATTTTTACTCTGCATTATACTCTCTGGGCTTGAACCCTGACCTGGAGTTTTCGCACAAGACACTACGACTTGACGACCCGCTCAAGCGCGCTGCTTTCGGTCCTGAAGAGGCCCAGTTTAAACAAAAGGTCAACATTTCCACCGAGATGGAGATGGTTGTGAAGGCCTTTGAATTCATCTTTTTCAGGCAGCGCCAGGTTGGCAAGCTGCGAGTTGAAGCATTTGCAAAGCGCTTGATGATTGCCAGTTTACAAATGCCTGAAAAGTCGGCGCTGGCTGCTCTCAAAATCCTAGACAAGATGACCAAGAAGTTTCCCTCGCTGGCGTCGCTTTATTCGACAGATGACCGTGTGGCGAACGGCATCTACCGGATGGACGTGGATCAGCCCGAGCATTCTAATCCAGAAGCAACGACCATCTGGGAAACCTTTTTCCTAGAGAAGCACTACTCGCCCAAGGTGGCCAATGCTGCCAAGCTGGTACCCAAGAGTGCCATTGTCAAAAATGTATGAAATTTTTCCCACATTACTAAGCTGATATTTATATAAAGATCTGTAGAAATTATTTCAGAATAGCAAACCCTTTCTTCAACCAAACATTATGGAATTACAAGGACTAGACGGAGTAGATCAACAAATTGTGCGGTTTACGCCGGCGCACACGGTTCCAGTCATTGCGTGCTGCAACTGCGGCAGGCCCATGGAGTCCAAGGGCCTCGCAATGTGCGCGGACTGCATCCGGCTCACGGTCGACATCACCGAGGGAATCGACAAGAGTGGCGACATGACGTTTTGTAAAGAGTGCGGCCGGCTGTCAAACCCGCCAAACCAGTGGCAGTACGCGCCGCCGGAGAGCCGCGAACTGCTCGCGGCGTGTCTGCGCCGCCTCAAGGGACTCAACAAGGTCAAGCTGCTGGACGCAAGGTTCATCTGGACCGAGCCGCACTCGCGGCGCATCAAAATCAAAGTCAAGGTGCAAGGCGAGGCGTCGGAGTTCCAAGGCACGCTGGTGCAGCAGTCGTTTGAAGTCGAGTTTGTGCAATCCACGGCAATGTGCCCGTCGTGCATGAAGAGCTACACGGCCAACACTTGGGTCGCCGCGGTCCAGATCAGACAAAAGGTTGCACACAGACGGACGTTTTACTATCTTGAACAACTGATCCTGAAGCACAATGCGCACAAGAACACAGTGACGATTGAGGAAGACCACCAGGGTCTCGATTTCTTTTACAGTGAGCGGAAACACGCCATCAAGATGGTCGAGTTCTTGTCTGGAATTGTGCCCGTGAAGGTCAAAAGCAGCGAGGAGTTTATTTCGCAGGACAGCCACACGAGCAAGAAAGTGTTCAAGTACACGTACTTTGTGGAGATTGTGCCGATATGCAAGGAGGATCTTGTGGTGCTGCCCAAGCGGGTTGCAAAATCGCAGGGGTTTGAAAGCAACCGGTTAGTGTTGTGCAGCAAGATTGCAAGTACAGTCCATTTCATGGACCCGACCACGCTAAAGACGACGGAGATCACGGCGGCGAATTTCTGGAAAAGCCCGTTCTCGTCGCTCGCGAGCAGTAAGAGCATGACCGAATACATGGTCCTCGATGTCGAGCCGATAGGGGAGGGTGAGGGCAACCTCATGCTCGCGGACATTACCGTGGCGCGCAGTGCCGACCTGGGCGTGAACGACACCACTTACTACGTGCGGTCGCACTTGGGCCGCATCCTGCATCCCGGCGACAATGTGCTCGGCTACCACCTGGTCAACGTCAACTACAACCACGAGCTGTGGGAGGAGCTCGACAAGGACCGCGTGCCGGAGGTGGTGCTTGTGAAGAAGGCGTACCCGGTGACGGCGAAACGCAACAAGGGCCGCAACTGGAAACTCAAGCGCATGGCGAACGAGCACAATGCGGCCGAGGCGCTGCGTGACAGCCAGGCGGCCCAGAGCAGGCGCCGGGAGGAAGCGGGCATTGAAAGACAAAACCGCGACTACGAGGAGTTCCTGCAGGAGCTGGAGGAAGACGGCGAGCTGCGGCGCGAAGTGGATCTTTATAAGAGGTATGTTCCAGAGGAGCAGGATGAGCAAGACGAGGAGGAGGAAGATGACAATGATGACCTGCCTCAGATTGACATGAGCGAGCTCAAGATTGACAACGAGGAGGAGGACGACATAGACGAGTTTACAAGAAGGCATAGCGCCGAGTCACGAGATTAATAGTCATGTATTATCATAATTACAAGTTGATTGCATAGTATGTCAAGAACTTGCCCTATTCTAAAAAGGGTTGCTGCGTAATTACAAAGTCAAGTCGCTGTAAGGCCGCCCTCTTCTCTG